>JAKCPB010000189.1:72500-146707 GCA_021442155.1 Cymbidium sinense | reverse complement strand
AAACTTATCTCAACATAAGAGTAGTCAGGCAATTCCTATAGGGAGTTTTGTTGACACTTCCCTAAAGATAGGATGCCTGCTTGGGAAAGGGGCCACTGGGGGCTTGAATTCCTAATCCATAAGTAAATAAATTTATTTGTTTGGTTTGTTTATCATGGATCCTGTTGGTTTGCTAAGGATCATACTGAGAATGAGCTTATATCAACCTATTTTAGATTTATTGGTCCAAGGGAGAATCTGCATCAACAAATTCTTCAACCATAGGGTGACTACTAGAAAGGGGCCCAATCCAAGAGTAGCAAGTATTGTCTAAATAGGGTCGCAAAGGATGTAATCCAAGTAGCATTCCCCGTGGAAGGGCCACTAAGGGCTTTATCCAAACCCCTAAAGAAGATGATGTCTATAAGTATTCGGTGGTCAACTCAAGGAGAAAGCATGGGGACTCATATTTGCCAAGAGTGGTGTATCCACTGAGTGAGCCACTATCAACATAGAAACATCAACCAACCTAAGGTGCTCATCGTTACATAATCAACCTAGAAGAAAGCATCGGGACTCACATCTTCTACAACAGAAGACATTCGGATAGTCTTCTCGAAATGCTATCCAACCTAGGGAGACTATGGAGTGAATTCTGCTGAGGGGACTTAAATCAACTCAAAAGTAGTCAAGAGAAAAAGTGCAATTGGGAGACTTATCTTAAACCTCAAATATACTAGACCTAGTCAGTGCATGATTGCTAGTTCAAGAAGAATGCGTGTAGGCTTACATCTTCTTAAATAAAGTCAACATGAGGTATTTTACTGGCTGTGCAATGAGATCTACAAAACTAACAAGGCACTCATCTGTTTGCAATGGTTGAGTCAAGAAGAAAGTGCGGGGACTCACATCTGCTAGACAAGTGACCATTGGGGTGATAAACTAGCAAGAGAGCATGTCATCTTGACTTAGAGTAGCTAGTGAGTGAGTATCACAGAGGGCTTGCTCCAACATCAAAATAGCCCGAGATAAAAGATATCTGTTTGTTTATATGTTTGTGTTAGGGGGAGGATAAGATTTCACTCGATTTTTCTTAAACCTACCCTAAAACATGCTTAAGAGTTGATGAAATGGTTCCACGAATGGCAGTTATGATCTCACCAAGAAAGGATGTCGCTTGGGTTCTCTCACACCTATTCTAGTAGCGCTGTGATGGATTCGCAAACAAGCAAACAATGCTTCGAATGAAGAGAACATTTTGATGAATTGAAATAGAATCTTTTTTAAAGATAATTATTTTCAAACATGATTTTATGGGTAGTAATTTTTCAAATAGAGCCCATTGATTGGAAGCATCGGGTGTTCCCTTTACAATTAATAAGTTGATAAGATCCTCCTTGGTATGCCTTCTATGACAAAAGGGCCTTCCCAAATGGGTTCAAACTTTCCTCCCATCATTCAACAAGCAACAATTAGTCTTCTTAGAACTAAAACAAGCTCTCCTACATGAAAAGCTCTAGGTGACCACTTGTTGTGAGCTTGAATCATCCCGGCTTCATGCAACTCAAGGTTCTGGCATGCCCATAGGTGTCTCTCCTCCAAACCTTCGAGCTCTTCTAACTGTAACTTGGCATTTTGCTCTATAGTGGTTTTACTACCCATTTCTATCCTTAGTGATGGGAGTTGAACTTCTAATGGTAGAATGGCTTCAGACCCATACACTAAGGAGAATGGGATAGCTTAGGTTGGAGTTCTATTTATCGTGTGGTATGCCCACAAGGCTTCAACTAGCTATTCATTCCACTATCTCTTGTTATCACCAAGTGTCTTCTTTAGTATCTTTAGGAGAGTTTTGTTGAATTTTTTTGCTAGGCCATTCACCCTAGGATCATAGATAGTGGAGTATCTCCAATCTATGCTATGTCTCCTAGAGAAGTTGATTTTGATTGGTGCTCTTGAATGCAACATTATCGGATATAATTCATCGAGGCACCAACCTATATATATGGTTCCTAAAAATTGGAGCACATGTTATGACCTCCCTAAGGATTACCACTTGGAAAAGTAATCGGTGGCGAGATGAACCGATGACCCTTGGAAGAAAAGGGATCAATCACCACTATGTTAGTACCCCAACACTGAATGGCCATGAGGCCAATGTAGGATGTAGAATGTTGGGTGGTTGATGTACATAGTGTACCTAAATTGGTGGCATCTCCTAGCTATCCATGCAACCTATGATCATCAAGGCCGTAGTATCCTAATCTCTTGATCTCACTTTCATCTTTGGACCGATTGATGCTCCACATATACCGAAAGTGTACATCGGTCATGATCTTATGGGCTTCGGGTTTGTCCAAATAGCACAACCACATTTGATCAAAAGACCATCGGTACAAGGTGACATCTACGAGAGCATAAGAAAGAGCTCTCTGCTTCATCTGATGGGCTTGTGATTTCTCTTGAGGTAGTTTGCCTATATTCAAGTAATCTATGAATGGTTGCCTCTAATCCAACTCATCATCCTTTTTGGAAAGGCAACTTCCCCTTCAAAAGAATAGCTCTGATGAGTTTAGCATCAATAAGGGATACTTGTCTATTTTGGACTCTTATTGGAATAGACTCATCTTCCAGACATGCCAATTCCTTGGTGAGTTTGGCCAAAGCATCTGCTACTGTGTTCTCTCCTCGAGGAACCTTGTAAATTGTGACCTCAGGGATTTGGGCCAACAACTTCATGGTGTACTCATGGTAGTGACAAAGCTTAGGTTTTAGAACCTTATAAGACCCAACAATCTGGTGATGACCAGCTGAGAATCCCTATATGATGTTGATGTTTTTGACACAATAATGTTAGCTAACTCTAGATCATAAGCATCATTGTTGGGTGCATGGACTAGAGAGATAGAGAATCTCATGACATCATGATTTGGAGTTAACAAGATAATTCCTACCCCGCTTTCGGAAGAGTAGATCATGGTTCTTCTCCTTTTGAAAGGAACACCATCAAAATACATCTCCCAATAGTGAATGCTATTGTCCCCTAAGTTCATGATTTGTTCATCAGGGAGGTCATCACTAAGTGGGAATCAGAAGTGTGTCGCTAACAAATCGCTAGTGCCTCCTTTCACCACACAAAAGGGTATGAATGTAATATCAAACAGCAAGAGAATCATGGACCAATGTGCCAACCATTTGGATAATGTCGGCTGTGTCATAAGATACTATAGTGGATTGATTCTTGAAATCAAGTTTACCTTATGAGAGAGCTTCTAATGCCATAACTTTTGGGATGCAAAGATTAAAGCTAGGCAATGTTTCAATAGGTGGGTAGTTTGTATTAGCAAGGATCGATGGTTGAGGTAGAGAGCATTCTCCTTCCATTCATCATTGGTTTGGGCCAACAAATCACCAAGGGAGTCATCCAATGTAGCAAGTAGAGGATAAGTGGCTTGGATAGGGCTAGAATGGTTTTTACCAAATACTATTTGATGTCTTCAAAAGCATGGGCACTCATCATCCCACTTGAACTTAGCATCCTTTTGACAAGTGCTAAAATGACTTGCATCTCCTCGATAGATTGGAGATAAAGCATCTTAAATACACCAACCACCCTGAAAGAAGTTGAGTTAGATTTTTGGGGTGGAATTTCTAATATAGTTTTGATCTTTCTATATTCCCGTCGGACAACAAACCCAAGGAACTTTGAAGCTACTCAAATGCACACTGGGGTTCATTTTGAGGTTGAATTGTCTTAACCATTCAAACTACTTCTTTGAGATATTTTTGATTTACTACTAGATGAATATATTGATATTGATGGAAGATCAAAATGTAGCATGAGCATGATTTGATACGGAAGGTTTCATTTTGATTTGGTTGTTGTATGACCCATCCATAGAGATTATGAATATACTATTTAAGTCCCTAAAATCAAATATGCAATTTGGCCATTCTTCTTCTTAACTTGGATGACACCGGCTAACAGGTAGGGTATTTTCTTCCGATAAAACCAACATCGATCAATTTCTTGACTTCAGAAATGACTTGTTGTTCGATTTCTAATCGCATGCATCTAGGAGCTTGCTTGATAGGGTTAGTGTTAGGGTCTATTACTAGTTTGTGGACTGTTATGTTAGAAGATAACCCATGCATCTCTTCATAGCTCCATGCAAAGCAGTCCTTAAACTCAGTCAATAGCCTAACTAAGTCATTGGTTTCTTCTTCATTAAATAGAGAATTGATGTATGTGGGGGATCTTCTATCCCAAGGTTGATTTCTCTGAGCTTGTTGATGGTTGAATTGATTTCTTCTTCAAATTTTGGAGGTGCATCTTTGATTTGGAGATCATCAGGATTATCTGAAGTTTCTAAACACACATTCTCATAAGAGTTATTACGGTTTGAGAAGATTCTAGACTCTGATGATTGGTGATAACTAAGCAAGAACCATCATCGACCCCACTATCAATCCTCATCCCGGTCTTGATTATGCATCCGCCTTTGTTGTCCCATAGCTTCTCAAAATACTCGACTGCGGACCATGTGTAAGGAATCAAACCTTTCTTTGCAAGATTATGAACATAAAGTACTAATCAAAAGGTAATTCCATTAAATCTTTATATGAATTATCCTCAAGTCCTACATCTACTGACTTGAGGATGATGATCCCAATAATAATCTCTTTAGCTTGACATCCATGGAAGGTCTAAGGGCTTCCTTAACTACTAAACCCTCAGCTTTCTGAGAAGAGAGTGGGGTTAGAGCTAAAGTTCCCAACCACGCCTAATGGTTTTACATAATCCTAATTTGAATACATTCATGCTTTGAGTGTCACCTCCAATGAAACCCACTGAGAGGGTTGGGTATGCTAATCACATGAGACTCATCCTCCGAGCTGAATTCCAAGTCTATGTGAGTAGCAGGAGTACCTCTGTGAACTGGAACATAACCCCTATATTGCTGGCCGCCAAACAGGGCGTCTTCCACCTCTGGAACTATCTCTATATGTACCTCTACCTCTACCTAGTGGAGGTTGAGTCATCCTACCCATATGTCTGAATGGTAGAACAAACTGTGGGTGGAATGTAACTTGCGGCTCTACTTCTTCCTCAGTGTCCTTTTTTCACTCCCTTGTACTTTCTTTCTTCTTTTCATTTTCTTTTTCTTTTTCTTTTGTATTTGAACTTTGACCAAGTTCATGAGAAAAGGTGTTTTGATTTTGAGGAAGATAGTAGGTCGCATCTTCATATATTTTGAGCTCTCTAATTGAGAATGGCTTTTCATCTCCTTTGACATAGTATTTGATTCCATCTTTTTGAAACTTGATGCACTAATGAAGAGAGAATGGAATCATCTTGTTCTAGTATATCCAAGGCCTACCGAGCAAAGCAGTGAATGATGTATTCAAATTAATTATATAGAACTTGGCTTTAGTCTTCTAGTCACCTATTTCCAAAGGTAACACTATGGAACCTAAAGCTCTCTCACCCTATTCATTGAATCCTCTCAACATCATCTGATCTCCTCAGAGTTTAGAGATGTCAATCTTCAAATAGGCAAGGTTTCTGCTCATAATGTTCACTGATGCACCAGGATCAACTAACACCCTGGAGAGTCTGAATCTCCCCATATCCACTATGATGTAGAGGGATGGTTGGGCTCCATATCCCCAAGAAGAAGGTCTCAATGTGACTCCTGGGCTTTGAATAATGTGCCTCCTCCAATAGCGTCAAGCTAAACATATTTTGGATCAAGAAGGGCCTTGATTAATGATTCCCTCATCTCTTTAGATATGACAAGGGCATCATATATGCTTAGTTTAGGAAACTTTCTTAGGTGAGTGAGGAGATTGTAGAAAACCTCAATCCTCCACAAGCATATCCATAGGTGGAGCATCCTGTGGTGGGGCCTCTTGCTCATTGGTACCAATGACTTATTTTCCCTTATCTTGAGGTGCTTCTAGGAGGTAGAACCTCACTATGGAGGTTAACTTGGTAACCTCTATGGTTGTTTAGTGGAAGGTTCTACCTCATGTGCATACCTACAACTTCTCCTATAGGACCCTCGAAATCAGATGATTCCAAGTCTATCTCAAGAGGTGAACCCGTATCATTCAAAAGGAAAGTTCATTTCTAAATCAGAAAGAGGATGATCAGAGTTGTTATAATTATCAAGACTTGAAGAGTTTTCTAAAGGAGAATCGATAACCCATCAAAAGTGGCATGATGTAATTCAAACTAGCTTTATTCCTCAATTTCTTAGATTTAAAAGGAGGTATATATAGAAAAAATCTAGTAAAGTAAGTGGGTGAAGGATTTGATGCCCTCATCCATCGACAAGATGTCTACTAGAAGAAGAACTAGCTGAAGTAGGAATTTTGGTTGAAGTAGTAGCTACAATGGTGGAATGGAGGACGCCGGTGGTTGGTTACTTGGCTATCCCAAGTATAGGCTCGCATCTGTTGAGCTCCTACTTTCCCCAAGTTGTCTTTGAACTTGTGAACCTTCCTTGATGTTGGAGGTTGAGCCTCACACACCTATAAGGAAAGTTTCTAGATTTTAAAAATAATCTTTTAGAGATTCAGATAAAGAGATATCCCAACCTTCTTTCATTTTGAGAGGATCATGTATCCCCAAGGATTACCCTAATAGAACCTGGATGGTTGTTCCACTAGGTATTCCTTAGGGATAACTATGGCCTATAGCTATGCTCAAGATTAAATATAAAGCAATCCTCCAAAACATCCTAACATGGTGGTAGGGCAAAAGTTAGATCATTACTGCCCACTTCCTCCGCTTCCTAAGCTCGTGGTTGAAAATCAAGTTTATTTGAGAGGTTCTTAAAGATTTTCCTGACTACCTCCCTCTTAAATGAATAAGTTTTATTTAATTTATCCAAAAGAGTAGGTTGATGATAGCTACTTGCAGCGGGTATGTATACTGCTGCTAAGAGTATGGCTGAGGAGGAGGCAATGAAGGCTGTGGAGGCTACTATGGTGGTCAATAAGATGGCCAAGGCGGTGGTAAAGGAGGTGGAAGTGAAGGCTGTTGAGCTTGAGGTCTCTCATCCTGATCTCTAGTTGGTTGCTTCCCTTTATCCAATGCTACTATCCCTTTTCATAAGCTTTATAGCTTTGGCTTTAATGATCGATCTTGAAAAGGTAACTATTTGGCCTCTTCTTGTAGACTAGCCACCTTGTTGATTAGCTTCTCAAATGTCTTAATGATGAAACCTTTAAGAATGAAGGTGACGGTCATGAATATTCTTTAATAAAAAAATTTCAATAGATATGTTGTTTAGGTTCACATTTCATGCTTAAATTTTCCATCTAAGAATATAATCAATGAGGGACTCACCGGGGTGTTGTTACAATGAGATGCTTATCCTTTGCTGAGCTCTAGCAAAACTCTTAATAAAGAGTTACTCCAACTCAGTAAAAGACTTCATAATCATTGGGAGTTCAACGTACAATCAAAAGCTATGCGCTAAACCGCCGACAAAGAGACGAATAATGCACGCACCACCAATCTTAATAGTTGGCCCCTAAAGTGCACTATATTGTCAAGGGTTCTCGCCATCAAAGCTTTTGAAAGAAGGAGGCACAAAACCCTTAGGATATTGGATAGCATCAATTCCTGGGGTAGGGTCTACCCTTTGAAACCCGATGAACCACCTCGTTTGCGCTTCTTCACTTGTTGTTCAAGAGTTTGATATCTTTTTCTTGTATGGAGGTACTCCACTACCTTCTTAAGTTAGTACCGCCTCTAGAGGAACTCTTGGGTTGATCCAGGACATGCAACAACTCAGGCTAACCAATCTCCACAATGGTCGAATGTACTACCGGAGCTTGATTCTGAAGTGCTAGAACTACCACTAGGAAATCTTCAAGTCTCTATCCCATTTAATCAATCTACTCATCTTTTTGTTTGAGATGTTGAAGGAGGTGTTCAAATAAAGTTGTATCATCTTGTTCGACCACAACACCTTTCAAACTCTGGTGATCCCGAAGGAGAGAACCTCTAGTATCCATCATATGCACCTCTACTGAGTCTTCCAACAAATCATCTTCATTGGGGTCAAAGCTAACCTTCTCCTCTTTGAGGTATGACCAATCATACCCTAAGATTTCTTTCTTAGTAAGATATGCCACATATCATCCAAGGAGTGCCTAACTATGCAAGCATAAATGCTCATCGACGGTGGGATCATGCTCATGAATAGAGATACCCCTGACCTCCCCTGCTACTGAAGTGCTATGAGGGCTATACTCACTGGAGGGCACATGCTCATGGCTGTCAACTCTTATGGATGGAGTACTACCCATGAGGGGATCTATCGCCATGGGGACAACAGAACTATCTCTTTCTCCCTCATGCCGCTATATCTATGATGCCGAGGTGGTGGTGGTGATGGCACAACTATGATGCTATGAGGTCACCACTCCCTCTTCACCACAACTAAAGTAGGAGGTGTAGGAGAGCTCACCCTCACCTAAGTCAAGATCAGATGAAGCGGATCCCTTGGCCATAGTTGGATCACCAGTGGGGCTTTCTTCTCTCTTGATGCCGCTCTCATGGATTTGGATGGAACTATAAAAGATTGAACTTGCACTGGTGATGGCAGACATCGAGTAGAGCGGTATGATGGAGACAACACTGACTCTCTCTGTACTAGGGCTCTCCTCCCATGATGGGTTGTACCGGTCAATACAATACTATCAATGTGACTAGCACGGGTAGTGCCAATCAAGGAAATCTATGACGATAGAGGCTACTACCTGCCTAGCATATCTTCACCTTTCTCTGTTAGTAATGTGCACGATACTGCCTCTCGCCTCTCCTATCGGATCTACTCACCTACACCTGAGGGATAAGTGAGATTAGACTAGGCATTGGACTCGATCATCCATAAGCCCCAACTTGGTGCAAAATTCTAAGGCCAGCATATGATCTCCTCCTATCTCTGATGGGTGCCTCATAATGAACTGAGGTGGAGGTGACACTATTATCCTCCTGACATCTTTCTCCCCTTTAGAATCAAAAGAGGGTGGAACTTATTCTGAGTAAGCAAAAGAGAAACTACCCTTGGTGACTCCTCTATTGCAATGTGAGAGAATGTCTCCATCTCCTTGGCAATGCACACATGATGCCGCTTGATCTTACTCATATGATGCTAGGTTTAGCTTGGTGGAGCAATATGAGCTAGACCCTACCTCAAAGGTAGAGAGACTATCCCTAAAGCAGGTAGCCTTCCCTTAGAGGAAGCCAATGAGTGGGTACTGCACGGGTAGTGACAGAACAACTCAGACAGCACTGAACTATGCTACAGAAATTCTACCGCCTTCCTCTTCAGTGAGAGAAATTCAAAATCTGAGGGCATCTCAATATGGATGACTAGCTTCTACCTAGCCACCACATTCTTGCTGACAGTGGTGAGGGTTGCCCCCTCACAAGTGATCCTGGCCCTCTCGAATCCTTGGCCAAAGTGTATCAGATGAGCAAAATTAGTTTGGGGGAGGCTGGCCCGATCCAAGGCCAAATCCATCCCAAAGGAGAAAGGTGAAAACATACTTTTGAGAATCCATTTGCACTATACTGAATTGAGAAAAAGCTAACTGAGACTAAACTGGAACTCTGCAATTATTGGAAAGAAACTCAAATGATTTTTTGTCTTGGTATTCGCCGATTTTTTAGATTTGATTTAAAGTTTGAACACACACTCAACAATTTGAATATGTTAAGTGGGCTCATTGAATTTAGAGAGATTTTGAATAAATTGGAGGAGAGATTTTGAGTTTATTTAAGTTTAGAACCCACATTCAACAAATTTGTGTATGTTGAATGGGTTCAAAATATTTTGGAGAGAGACTGATGCTTCCATTGGTTCATATTTGAATTCAACTTTTATGTTTGGGGACCTTTTATTTAACAAATTTGAGTATGTTAAATAGAGGGTCATTTGATTTTATTGTTAGATTTGATTTTGGGATTACTCACTTAGCAAATTTGGGTATGATAAGATGTTTGAAAACAATTTTGTTTTTTTTGTTTTCCCATGATGTATATCATGTGTGAATTTAGAAATGGAATCTTTACTTAGCAAATTTGTGTATGCTAAATAAGGCCCAAATCTAATTTTGTTTTGATTTTGAAAATGGGATCTTTACTTAGAAAATTTGTATGCTAAATAAAGCCCAAATGTGTTTTGAATTTTGTTTTGATTTTTGAAAATGGGATCTTTACTTAGCAAATTTGTGTATGCTAAATAAAGTCCAAATGTGTTTGATTTTTGTTTTGATTTTTTTAAAATGGGATCTTCACTTAGCAAATTTGTGTATGCTAAGTAAACTCCAAATTCATTTTAAAAAATGGGGGTTTTCTATTTAACAAATATGGTGTTAAATAGAATCCAATTTATTTTCAATTTTCTTTTGAAAAATAAAACTCTCATTTGACAAATTTGGGTATGTCAATTGGAATTCTAATGTATTTTGATTTTTATGATTCTTTGCAAATGAGATCTCCATTTAACAAATTTGGGTATGAAAATGGAAGTCAATCATACTTATTTTTTTAAAGATGAAATTTTTGTGTGTGATTATTTCTTTTTGAAAAGAAGGAAATTCCAACTTTACACATGTGGAATGTGTTGAGTGGAGTTTCAAATGGTGTGATTTTATTTGAAAATGAAATCTCTATTCAACAAATTTAGATATATTGAATGAAGATGCTTATCTTCAATTTTTGTGTTTTTTGAAAAAGGAAAGAAATTCCAACTTCAACATATGTAAGATATATTGAATGGAGTTTCTATTTTATGACATGATTTTATTGGAAATGAAACCTTCATTCAATAAATTTGGGTATATTGAATGAAGATGTTCATTTTTAAATATGTGCTTTTTGAAAAGGGAGAGAAACTCCAATCTTCAACATATGTAAGATATATTGAATGGAGTTTCTATTTTATGAAATGATTTTGTAAATGAAACCTTCATTCAATAAATTTGGGTATATTGAATGAGGATGTTGATTTTTTGAATATGTGCTTTTTGAAAAGATGATTTTTTATTTTGATTTTGAAAATATCTTACATGTAACAATCTTGAAGATTGTTAGATGAGGTAGAGTTATATATATTTTGTGAAAAGTTCTTGTGCAAGTATTTTATTATGTGAATTCTTGAAAGTGCTTTTGAAAAGTGATATTTTTATAAAGAATTTATTTCTCTTATTTGTGTAATGAACATTACCTTACCATAGAAATGGTAAGAAAAGGTCTCTAGTCATCTCTTTGATTAAATTATATTATCACCTATTGGGGGACCCAACAGGGGTTTTAAGACCTACATGGAGTGAGGTCCTAAAACCTAAAGGATGTTGGCTAGCTTAGCTTAAAAATGAAATGACTTAAGTGCCATAAAAAAGAAGGATAGTCTTAGACTTATATGAAATACAAATCCACTATCAATACTTGGAGATAACGATCATTTACTAAAGATGGCAAGAGGAACCATCTCCAGTGGAGTCGCCAGAAAAATCTGTGGTGTTTTATTTTGGATGTTTGGTGGGGTTGGGACACCACATAGATCTACATATGTACTTATTAGGGTGATTGGGTATGACATTGAAGAATGATGTACTATCTCAAGAGATAGAAGTCACCATCCTACAATGGACCTAAACACCTATAAGGACTCCAAAGGATAATGGGTCTTCAAATGTACTAGAGATCTTTCCCTTACTTTACATGGAAAAGTAAAGTAAGGTTTATTTTAAATCAGTTTGTTAAGTTCCTATGGAGGCAGCCCTAGTTAATTACATCCTAAAGAATGAGATTCCTTGGGAATACTCTATTAAAGTAAATGATCATTGTCTCCAAAGATTTCAAAGATAGACATAATCAATTAGTTATTTTTAGAAAATCAAGAGGGATTGAGCAAGAGGAGGGAGTTTAGGGAGATGAGTAGGGGATGCTTATAATACTAGGAAACCTAGTGAGCATCCCAAACTATTCTATGGTTGGATTTTGTATTTTTGAAACTGAGAGAAATTATATATTTCAGTTGAATTTTTATTCGAAATTTAGGGATTACAATTATACAATAAAAGATTATAGACATGCCTAAGAGGTGAGGATTTATGCTTATAGCTCAAAGGAAAATAATCTTAGATCCTAAATCTAGCTTGGCAATAAAGCATGACCTAAATCTAAGAAAATGGGTATATGGAATACCTCCACAAGAGAGAGTAAACCACCACTGGGCTTACAACCTGGGTGCCAACTCCTATAATTTTAAATACATGTAGGCAAGTCTTATGCTTTACAAGATAGCTAGGTTGTTGTTCATTTAGAAAGGAGACTAAGTCCTTAAACTCACTCCCTAAGAGACTAGATCATGAAGGGCATGAATTCATGACTTAATCTAATGCAAATTTTGTTAAGTTTTATTTTTGATTTTTGGACATTTTTATTTGACATGGGCTATGGATTTCATATTCTTAATGCATGAGAAGATTGGTTATGGTCCAAAGATAGAAAGAAGGGGGTGTGTTTCCACCATGGCTCTCAAAGGTTAAGCCATTTTCTCTAGCAAAGGTGGGAGCCTTCCATTAGCAAGAGTGAAGCAATATGATTTATGCATGATATGAGACCTAAAACATCTAGCTAAGGGGTTGCTAAATCTTTTATTATCTTGATTTATGTCCTAGGCTTTAAGTGAGGTTATGAATTATTTAGTTTAATTTTGAGTTGATTAATTGGATAGAAAATTTATTTTTCCCTAAGAGCCTAATCACATCTAGGCCATTCAACAACCATCAAGCAATTAAAAAACTAGGAAAATCATGCCATCCTAATTGGACAATCATAAATATAACATCAATCAATTTATAATATTAGCGCAAAAGAGTAAGAGGCCAATGCCGGGTCCCATTGCCAACCCGAAAGAGGAAAATGGGTAGCCAAGCTCTACCCTTATATAACCCGGATTACAAATGAATAATTACAATTATGAAATGACAAGTGTTATGGGGGTCTTCATTCTTCATCTTCCATTCTTCACTCCTTATCCTTCATTCGTTCATCTTGATTTGCTCCATTTCTTTCTTTTGGGTTATCTTGAGATGTAGCTTGCTCCAAGTCCTCACATGGTACATAAGACATAGTCTTATGAACAATGTTCATCCTAATCCCCATAACACCTCCTCTAAAACTTAATTGCAAAATTTACATCAAAATGGGAAAAGAAAATAAAATACAAATTCTAAACATACAAAACAAGTAGATAAAAAAGGTTAATAAACATACACACCAAGTAGAATAAGAATACATAGCATTAGCCCACACACATGGGTAACCAAGCCCACTGTCCTAGTTTGATTATGCTTAGGGGTATAAGCAACCTACATAGCAATAGCATTTATATTTTATTACAACCCTCTTAAGCACAATCTACAAAAGACATGATTAGACTAAGATTTCCTACCATCCATCTATCACATACACCTAACATCCAGCCTAAAACATTATATTACAAAAAACAAAATCACTTCAAACCATGCACGCCCTAACATAGAGCTAGAAATGGTGACTTAGCCTAATGTGTGTGTGTCATTTAAGGCTTGTGTGGCATGCCCTAGCTAGGTTTTAGGGTTGAAATTTTCTAAGTGTGAGAGATTCAACTTAGATGGTGATTTCATTTTAAGTGATTTAGTTGACTTGTCAATTTTAATTTGGTGATTTGATTTGGTTTGAATGAATCTACACTTAATGACTAAATGTTGTGAAGAGAAGAAAAGAGAGGAGAACTCTCTTTCATTTCTACCTTAAAGCATTTCTAAGGTAGATTCATTAATGAATTTCCTTTGGTGAATGATTTATTATGTATTTTTTAATTAATCCTAAGTTTGGATTTACTCTAAATAGCTTTATTCAATAAGAAAGACATCTTAAGATTAGTTAGGGTGGATTGCTATCACATAACACACACCCATTCATTTCTTTCACCATGTATACCATGCATATGAATAATCCTAAGCATACATGTACATGCAATGCAAATACACACTTTGATGATGAATGCAAAGAAATGTGGTTTGAAAATTTGATGTTCCATGAATGCATGTCTTTGTTATGTAGAAAAGAGGGACTCTTTTATCCATTAGCTAAATGCACATCCACATGTATAAAGTTATAAGTGAGTATGACACCATTATTTTTTACATCAGTATAAGGTACAAGACCTATACTTTTAAAGCCTCAGCCCAGATGTCCATGATAGACCATTTTTCTTAGATACATATAAATGTAAAAAAGAACCAAATGGATGAAGAATCATGCAAGAGATTTATGTTTGATTTGATTGTAAGATTTACATGTGTAGTATGAAGGTGCTTCCTAAGTCTTAACATAGAGATGCATAGGAATAGATTTAGGCAAGTTTTATGTTCTTTTTCAAATGAACTATACACTTGCAAATCCTATGTGAATCCATATTAAGAGAGGAGATAAGAACTTCATAGTACACATCTTATGCACATGCAAGCTTATAAATATTTATAACTAACATCACTTTATATATAATCTTTGATTTATAAGTTTTGAAAAGATAATTTTTGTTTAATAATGATAATAGCCACTCATATCCTTAATTTTAACCAACACATGCAATTTGACATAAAAGAAAACATTTTATTTAATTAATTTTAAAAGAAATGAATGCATGATTTTAGTATAAAGCAATATTTAGCATGATTGGAAAGAAATGAAGGGATGTAAGTACATAACTTCATTCACCCTAATTAACCCTAAGGACAATCATATAGAATAAGATCATTTAAAATGAATCAAAAATTCTTTAAAGAGATTTTATCTTTGAATTTGATTTGATTTAGAGATATGAAAAGGTTTGTTAATCCTAACCCATTTCCCCATGTGAATTGGTTTGGTTTAATTTAGAATAATTAGGTTGATTTTATATTCTAATTAGGTTAAGGTATGAATTAAATCTATTAATTTTCCATTACCTATACCACCACTTTAACATAATTAGCCAACTATAAAGCCAACTGATATGCAACCACATGTAAAATTAAATAGTAATGCACCTAAGAAATAAGTGGGCCTAATGCAATTGGTTCTAATTATTGGTTAATTAAGCTAAAGGGTTTAAGTACTTTTATAACCTCCTACACATGTAGTTTGATTATGATTTCTTTGGAATCCTCTAGTTATTGAACACCTAAGAATCTACCCAAGAATTGAATGATTAAATTATAGAATGATTTGGTTTTGAGTTTGATTAATTAAACTAATTAATGAAGTGATTAAGCCATTAATTGCAAATTGATTAAGTGTTTTCCAAGTGAAATGAACTTAGGAGAAAATATTGGAAAAGAAGTCCTAATCTCATTCCCTGTGCCCATTCACTATTCATGATGATTTAGCAAGCTAGATTAATGAATTTACCATTATTTAACATGTCATTTAATCATTTAGTTAATTAAGAGAGTGATTAGGGATGAAATAAACAATTCCCCTAATTAATCAAGCAAAAATTCCAAGAAAATTATGAGAGGTAGAGGTCATCCCACTGATTAACCTCAAAAAAGTTGAGAATAAATTAATTAGGGTACTAATTAACTTAATTTTTCTAATAAAACCCAAATTGAGTTAAAATCACTATTTAAAATTAATTAATTTTAATTTTATATTATTCTTCTCTGAATTATCTTTAAAATGAGTATTTATTTATATTTTTTCTATAATTAGTTATGAATTTTGGAAGTTTTAGTATTAAAATCAAATTAATTAAGCCTAATTAATCCCTTAATCCCATCAGGCCACATGGCGGCTAATGCATCCCGATGCGGCGCATTGATGTGGTGCACTTTCCACTTGGTGTGATGAGATAGGTTATTTAAGTTTTCACATCCATCGAGTCGTTGATGGACGCTTTATGGGCCATCCGATCTAAGATCGACGAGATTAATCCAACAAGCTTAGATCAAAGGGGATCTAGTGTGATATAATCACTACTATCTATTCCAATCATGTGGAATGGATGACATATGATCCTTCTCCTTTGTGAGTGATGAGAGATGAACATCGTTCATCTCTCTCCGTTCAATTCAAGCTCACCTGAGCTTGGATTGAGATCAAAATGATCTCACACCTTCGGAAGGAGGGGGATGCACATCTAATGGTCAAGATTTGATGGGGTGATAATTTCCTTCAAAAAGGACCAACCAAATTTTCCTATGGTTATGGTTTTGAGCAATTACCTCTGCTATCACCAATGCTCAGAGGAGGTAGCTTCCTAGTAGAGATGAAGCCCTATTGAAGGAATTGGATCTTGGTTTGGAGTAGATTGCTCATTTTGCCAAGCTCCTCTTCAATGAAGATCGACTTTGATCAAAGTGATTCTTCTCATGGCTTGGAGACTTGGGAAATAACTTGATTGAGCTCTGACGAAGTCCACTGATGGTGTGTGCAAGGTTAATTTGATTTGATGGAGAATTGAGTGAGTTGGATTTTTAATTCACCTCCCTTATTTTGGCTTTAAGGAAAATCGAGAGTGAGAAATGGGGGAGCTCGAGAATGGCTTGCAAAGGCTTGGAGAAGCTTCGACTCAACCTTCTTAGCTTTGTGGAAATAAATTCTTGTGGTTTGAGTGGGAATGAGAGGGGGTATATCTCCCCCTCCTTGGATCAGATGGTGATGGGCTATTTTGCCATTTTTGATCAATGGAAAGGAGAAGCAAAGGTAAAAAAACACCCACATGGGTCATTTTGGGTAGTGGAGGGAAGGAGTGGATGCCCATGTGCTAGATGAGTGCATTTGGAGTTCCAAGTGTTCAATTGCCAATGGGAGGGTTTGGCCTTGCCTTGGGTATGGTCGACCCAAGCACATTTGGTCATATTCACCACCTCCCTTGGTGCCAATGTTGACCAATGGAAGGATGCCAACTGATCTTGAGAGAGACTTGACCAAATTCCATGTGAATTTGGTCATAGGATACACTTTTACCTAAGGGCAAGAGGTCATTTGGCCATGATTTTGATTAGGCAGATTCAAAATGATTCAAAAATGGGTTTGGCTAAATTTCAAGTGTTTTAGAGTTCATTTGATTTGATTTGGCTCACTTTGATTTATTTAGGTCAAATTGGGTCAAATTGGGTCAAACCATGGGTTAGGTTAAGTTCAAATGATCATTCGGAGCCTATGGGTATCATTGGTTTGGTTTAATTTGGTTTAGATTTGGTTTTGGTTCATTTATTCATTTGAGTCAAATGGGTCAAGTTGACCAATTGACCCATTTGACCCAATTGGGTTAGGTCATGGGTTGGTTTAGGCTTGGTTGACCATTTGAAATGTATGCAAGCTTTGGTTTCAATTGATTTTGATTTAGTTTGATTTCAAGTTGATTTGACCATTTAGGTCAAGTTGGGTTCATGGTCAACTAGGTTGGGTCTAAATTGAAGCTTTGGTCAAGTTCAACAAGTGATTTGGAAATGAATTTGACCCATTGGTTGCAATTAATTTGGCTTAGATCAAGATTTGATGCATTTTGGCTTTTAGGTCAATTTGGGTCATCAAGTCAATTAGGCTTGGTTCACTCAATTGTTTTGATCATGTTCAATGATTGATGGATTGATTTAGATCAATGGTTTCAATCAATTTTGCTCATAGTGAATTTTGGGTTGTTAATGTTTTATTTGGTCTAAGTGTTGACTTGGTCAAAGGCTAGGTTTAACTTGGTTTGAACCAATTTGAGTTGTTGATCATCCTAGGATGATTGTTTTCACAATGTGAGGCTTAGATGGGCTTAATTCAATCCAATTTGGGTTGGATTAGAATTTGGCTCAAAAAGGTCCTTTAGGTCACTTTGGGTCAAGTGAGCCTAAATGGGTTAATTGGCTTGATCAAGGCTTGGTTCAAGTTTGGTTGAACTCACATATGGACTTATGATGGAAATTTATTGATGGAAATATAAATCCAATTGCAAGAGATTTGGAGTCAAATGGGTTTTGGTTCATTTGACATTTTCAAGTCAAAAGGATGAACATGGTTTGACTTGGGTTATTTTGATTTTGGTTTGGTTATTGTAGTTTATGTTTATATTTGGGCATGTGATTGAAGGAGTGATTTGAAGAGAAAATCCAAGGGTTTGGATTGATCTGAGAATGATTTGTCTTGAAAAGAGTATAAGTTGGATTTTTGTTTAATTTTGGGTTTAGTTTTGGTTATTTAAATTTATACCTCATTTATATTTGTGAATATAAATGAAGCTATAAATGAGTTATGAGAAAATCATTTGGAGTGATTTGGTTTGGTTTGGGCTTAGTCCATAAGATGAAATCAAAGGGCTTAGAAAGATTTTGGGATTTGAATTCAATCATGGGTTTCAATCATTTGATTTGGAATTGATTCATGATTTCCATTTTGGAATTTGATTTGAATAAATCAATTAAGTTGGAATTGATTTGTGATTTGAGAATATCAATTGATAGGAATTGATTTAAGATTTGATTTGGATTGATTTGAAGGAGGGAGGCAAGGATTAGGTTCAAACTATAGGGTAGGCAAGTCCTCTTAATACCTTTAAGACATAACCTATTCCTATAGCTAACTCCTCTAAGTCTCTAGGGTTAGGTTAAGTGTTCACCTAATCACTGGAAGTGTCTTAAGACTAAGGAACTCTTAGTGACTAGAGGAGTCCTATGTCTAAGATGGAGAAGTTGAGAGCTCACTCCAAAAGTGAGGTCAACAGGCTTTCTCTCGAAGAGGAGAAGAACCACAATCTACTATTCTAGGAAAGGCAAGGGTAAGAATAGTTCTTATAACTTTAGACTATGATGTGATGAAATTCTCATATCATCTATCCAATCCTTGTACCAACAATGAGGCTGAATATGAGGCTTTGATTGTCTGAGTTAGCCATTACTCTAAGCATCCGGAACATCAACATCTTTGGGGATTCTAGTTATCAACCAAATCACTAGGTCCTATAATGTTATAAAGCCCAAGCTCCATCACTTCAACAAGTACACCATGGAGTTGTTTGCCCAAATCCAGGTTACCATTTATAAGATTCCTTGAGGAGAGAATGCCAGCATGTTTTAGCCAAGCATGCCAAGGAGTTGACATGTATGGAGGATGAGTCCATATCAATAAAGGTCCAAAATAGATAATTCTTCCCTTATTGATATTGAACTCATTAAAAGTACTCTTGAAGGGAGGTTGCCAAGAAGGATGAGGAGCTAGATTGGAGGCAACCATTCATGGATTACTTAAATAAAGGCAAACTACCTCAAGAGAAGTCCCAAGCCCATTAGATGAAGCAGAGAGCACTTTCCTATGCTATTGGATGGTGTCTTGTACTAGTCGATCATATGTGGTTATTTTTTTAGACAAGCATAATGCCCATAAGATCATGATCGGTACACTGTGATTATGTGGAGCCAACCAATCTGGTCTGAAGATGAAAGTCAAGATTAAGAGACTAGAATACTACTGTATGTCAATGATCAAAGATTGCTTGGATACGGCTAGGCGATGCCACCAATGTCAAATACATGGTGTGGTCCTACACCAACCACCCAACATTCTACATCCAATATTAGCCTCATGGCCATTCGAGTGTTGGGGTACTGACATAGTGGGTCCGATTGATCCTCTTTCTTTCAAGGGTCATTGGTTCATCTTAGCTATTGACTAATTTTCCAAATGGACAAAGGCTATTAAAGGTCAAAGCTTCGATGTGCGCTTTTTTAGAATAATATCTTACATAGGTTCGAGTGCCTCATGAATTATATCGATAATGGTAGCATTCAAGAGCACTGAGATCAATAACTTTGCCTAGAGACACAGTATAGATTAGAGATATTCTACCATCAACTACCCAAGGAAAATGGCTTAGTAGAAGCCTTCAACAAAACTCTCATCCAAATACTAAAGAAGACACTCAACAACAACAAGTTATAAGTGCCATTAGTTGAAGCCTTGTGGGCCTCAACCACATATAGAACTCCAACTCAGATACTCCTTTCTTCGTAGTGTATGGGTTTGAAGTTGTTCTACCATTAGAAGTCCAACTCCCATCACAAAGGATAGCTATGGGCAAGATCGCAGAGCATAATGCCAAGTTCGGTTAGAAGATCTCAAAGGTTTGGAGGAGAGATGCACGAGAATGAAAAAACCTTGAGTTGTACAAAGCTAAAATGATTCAAGATCACAATAAGTTGGTCCCCTAGAGAGAGATTCAAGTAAGAGCTTATTTTAGTTCTAAGGAGACTGATTATTTTCCATCATAAGATGGGAGCTAAGTTTGAACCCACTTGGGAAAGCCTTTTTCCATAGAGAAGGCCTACCAAGGAGGATCTATCGACTTATTAATCATAAGGGAGAGCACCCAATGCTTCCAATCAATGGGCCGTACTTAAACAAATATTATAAATCATGTTTGGAAATAATTATCATCAATGAAAATTCCATTTTGAACTCAATCTCTTCCATGTTGAAAGTATTCTTGTTTGCGAATCTGCCACGGTGTGTTTAGGGTAGATGTAAGGAACTCAATTGGCATCTTATCCTTCATTGACACAACACAATCACAAACTACACACAAACATATAAAATAAATACATATCTTTTATCTCGCTACTGAAGATAATGCCCCAGTGGCACTCACTCTCATTGCTTTAGGTCGGGTTGATGGTACCTCTAGTGTGTCACCCAGTGGTCATCTTGCTTTGGAGGATGTAAGTTTGCTATGCTTTCTTTTCTTACTTGGCCACTGCACATCGATGAGCACCTTGTTAGTTTGGTAGGCCTTACTGTGTGGCCAATAAGCTACCTCATGTTGGCTTTGTTTAAGAGGTTGTGAGTCTGCTAAGCTTTCTTCTTGGATTAGCCTTCATGCTGACTGGGTCAAGTATATTTGAGGTTTAAGATAAGTCCCCTAGTGGTTCTTCCCCTCTTGACTACTTCAAGTTTGGGTCCAGCCCTTCGGGCTCCCCACTTAGTAGTCGCCTCAGATATCATATGTCCTGACGATAGACTATCGATGATCAATTCCACTTAAAAGTTGTCCTACACATTTTCTTTCTAGATTGATCATTGCCGGGCACCTTAGGTTGGTTAGTTCTCACTATGTTGATGGATACACCACTCATGCTGATGGATACACCTTAGGTTGGTTGGTTCTCACACCTTAGGATACACCACTCATGGAAGATGTAAGTCTACTATGCATTCTCCTTGAGTTGGCCACTATACACCTATACGCTTTCTTTTCCGGCTTAAGATACCCCTAGTAGCACCTCGTGGGCACTATATTTGGATCACATCCTTTGAGACTATATTGACACTACTTAGACTATCGATTGAGACATTTCCCCTTTCCTTAAACCACCCTGGTTCGAGAATCCTTCCTTTGGATGTGCAAATTCTCCCTTGGTTTAGTAAATCTGAGATAGGTTAAGGCCTACATAGTCCCTTCTTAGTATGTTCCCACACATAGGATCCATGCAAACATATAAACAAAATATATATTCACTTGTGGATTAGAGGACACCCTGGTACCTTTTCCCAAGCATATCCTATCTTTAGGTCACAAAACTACCTATAGGTATTGCGACTACTCTTGAGTTGATATAAGTCCTCAGTAGCATTCACTCAGAGTCACCCCTAAGAGGTTTGATTTGTTATGCCAACGTGTCACCCCACGCTTGTTCGCTTTTAAAAGATGTAAGTATGCTATGCCTTCTTCCTAGCATAATAGTTGCACAAAGGCAACCTTAGGTTTGCTAGCTCTACCCATGACCAAGTAGACTATCCCTTTGGATTTTAAATCTAAGATAGGACAAGTGATATATCCCCTTCTTAGTGGGTCCATTGCACGACATGGTCCATAAATTAAATCTATCAAATTTGACCAACTCATATTCCAGTGGTTATGCCCTCAATTTAAAATCAAACTAAACCAAACAAACCATATCAAATCACATGAAATTAAGATGAAATTAATCCGACTACTTTTGAGTTGACATAAGTCTCCACATTCATTAAGTAGTCACCTAGTCGTTGATATGCATCCAACAGTCACCCTAGTGGTTGTTCCTCGATTTGGAAGATGTCACGCCTTCTTCCTAGCACACAATCATTGCAGACCAAAGGCAACCCCTTAGGTTGGCTCTATCCCTCAACCGAAACCATCCATTTGGATTTGTAAACCGAGGTAGGTCAATGATGATATAGCCCCTTCTCAATGGGTACATCACACATTGATAAGGTCCATACATTTACTCAGATTAAATTAAACCCAATCTAATTTTCCTAGAGTTAAATCACACCATTCTCCCTTGGAGCCAAAATCATATATAAACAAGTCAAGGAAACAAATTCAAAACCAACCTCCCAATGGAGCCAAATTAAACTAACTCCCTAGTAGAGTCTAAATCAAAGAAATCCAACTAAACTCTTATTCCCATGAATACATCCCCAAACAAATCTATGAAATAAAACTCCCAATCCCTAGTAGATAGCTAACCTCCCTAGTGGAAGGTTCATATATCCCTAGTGGACTCGAGCCCATATCTCTAGCAGATATGCTTCCACATGTATTAAAACAAAATAAATTAATGTCGATTTGATCTTAATCCCTGGTGGATTATAGATTCTTATTCTAGTGGATCTTCTTTCCATAAATCATATAATCAAATCAAATTCAAACTTTATCCCCAGATTTTCTTCTCCTATGCCTCATAGACCCCCTCATGTCATTTCCAATGCATGTGTGATCCCTAACGATCTCCCTCCATGTCCTTGTCATGAAATTCTCATCAAATCTTATTTCTTATCTTATGTACACCTTTAGTACTTCAACCAAAAGCCTAACAATGTATTCATTTAAATTACATCATCTTAACATTGTAATCAACATTTTATGATTTTTGATGGTGCAAGCTAAAACTAACTATACAATATCATGCTAAACATATTATAGTGTGAATTAACACACTATATTATATTATAATATGATGTTATATTATAATTTTCTATAATATAAAATATTATCTAACATTACACCCCATTAGAATCACTTAAAAGGAACAAATAATAAAATTTTCTCAAAATATGAGTAATGTTCATTTTGGATGTAAAATTGTTATTTTTATTAGAAATGGTACAAAATAGCATAATTTTTGTGTTCTTGGTGTGTGCTATGAATTTGGCCAAATTCTTCCATCTCAACCTTCAAATTAACATTTTTATGAGTTTTGACCCATTGTATTATAACAAAAGTAAAATATACCAAAATGTACAATAAAATTTAGTAACACACCAGACATTCATATATATGTGACATTATATTGTTATGTACATTATATTTTTTAATATGCTTTCATATAATATATTATCTTACATTACACCTTAAAATGAATCACTTTAAGCAAAAAAAAATTATAAAATTTTGTTGAAAAAGGAACAATTATTTTGAATGCAAAATTCCATTCTTTTGATTAAATGACACACCATAGTATACCCCAATGATGTTCCCTAAATCGACCTTAAATTTTGGCAAATCCCATCATCTTAGCCTATAAATCAGTATTTTTATGGATTATACCAGTAAAAACTCTACTACATCATACTATAACAAACTAAAATATGCTAAACAATAAGTAGTAATACACAATGGTATGCTATAATGCATGATGCTACACTATGTTATGGCATCCTATATTATAATACACTATAACATATTATATTATATTATATTGCATATCACATCATAAGGGATTGCTTAAGATAAAAATCATAAAATTAGTCTAAACAATAAAAAAACTATATATTTTTGTCGTATCACTTACATATTTTAAATTCAAATAATATATTATGATGCCATGCTCTACCTATTATAAATTTGGCCAAATTCCACCATTTTAAAGTCTAAATCAACATTTTTATAAATAATGCTAGTGTAGGCTCGACTACATGATTGTAAAATACTAAAAGAATTTAAAATGCCTAGAGTAATATATTATGATATATGATGCTATACTATGCTACAACATATAATATTTATTTTGACCATAAAATCTTACTTTTTAGACTACAAGTGGCATAGCACACCTTTGGTACTACAACCTAATTCCCATTTCAAATTTAACAAATTTCATCATCTGATTTATTAAATCAATATTTTTATGATTTATATTAATATATACTATAGGGCACAATACCATAATATACTAAAACATTTCAAAACATCATATAACATCCAAAAACACATCACTACATGCTCAAATATATACTGCAACATTATACTATAATATATGGTAATATAACATGATTTAGGGTTAGGGTTTAGGGTATTCAAATCTCTAATAGTCAAGGGAAAGCCTCTTGAAGACATTTTCTTTAGCTACCATAACTATGTTAGACTAGGTCATTCTTTAGATCTATTCTTAATGACATCTTTATTCAAAGTTTATGGTTTAGGGTTTAGGGTAAATTTGGGTTTAGGCTTAGGTTTGGGGTTAGTTTAAGATTTAGGGATTAGGTTAGTTTGGGGTTTAGGTTTGGAGGGGTTTAGGGTTTAGGTTTTAGAGGTTTTGTGGGTTTTATGGGTTTTGTGGATTTGGGATTAGGGGTTTAGGGTTTTGGTTTAGTGTTAGGTTTGTTTTAGGGTTTAGGTTTATAATTTTTTAGGTTTAGGGTTTAGGTTTTGGTTTAGGTTGGTTTTAGTTTAGGATTTAGGTTTAGGGTTTAGGTTTATGGTTTATGTTTTTTTATAATAAAGAACAAATTCAGATTCAACATTTATTTTTTTTGATTTCATCAACCAAGTAGCACCCCAAGTTTTCTAAGACATAAATGACATGACATCAAAAATGAGCACCCATAGAGCAAATCAAAAACCCTAGATAAGTAAAATTATCTCTACTATAAAGACACCCATAAGCAAGTAGATCGATCGATCATTCTTCAATTTCTCCAATTTTGATCGAACCACCCCGCTCTCGAGGGGATCCCATCATATCCTCGATCTCTCCATCCACCACCACCATGGCTGTAACCTCCATCACTCCTCCTACCTCCATAACCACCACCGCTCTGACCACCACCTCCATATCCACTAGCACATCCGCATCCCCCCACCTCGATAACTACCGCCTCCAACATACCACACCTCATCTAGACTGAGCTTAACGGTGATGTTCCTACCATCAAGGTTGCCCATTCTGGGTTGGGTTAGTTTAGGGTTTGGGTTAGGTTAATTTAGGTTTAGGATTGTAGATTTTTTGGTTTAGGGTTTAGGGCTATGGGTTATGGGTTTTGGGTTTTAGGGCATAGGGTTTGGGTAGGGTTGGTTTTGGAGGTTTAGGGTTAGGGTTTATGGTTTAAGTTTAGGGTTTATGATTTAGGGTTTAGGTTTAGGTTTAGGGTTTTAGGTTTAGGCTATAGTTGTAGGTTTAGGGTAGTTTAGGGTTTTAGGTTTGGGTGTTTAGGATTTAAGTTTTTTTAATTAAGAACCATAGATTTAGGTTTATTTAGTTTATTTTTATTTATTTGAGTTTATTTTTTTTATTTAGGTTTATTTTTAAATTTTATTTAATTTAGTAAATTTATTTTAGCTATATTTAATTTAGTTTAGGTTTTTTATTTTAGTTTATTTATTTAGATTTAGTGAGTTTTATTTTATTTATTTGGTTTAGGTTTATTTATTTTTTTATTTAGGTTTTGGTTTTTTATTTTATTTTAGGTTTATGTTTTATGTTTTCATTTTTAGGTTTATTTTAGGTTTTACTTCTTAGTTTAGGTTTGTTTTTAGTTTATTTTATTTTATTTAGTTTAGGTTTAGGTTTAGTTTATTTTATAGGTTTAGGTTTTATTTATTTTAGTTTAATTTATTTTAGTTTAGGTTTATTTTATTTGTTTATTTTTTTTTATTTTAGGTTTAGGTTTTTTTTAGTTTAGGGTTTAAGTTTTATTTTTTTAGGTTGTATTTTTAGGTTTATTTTTTAGGTTTAAGTTTTATTTAGTTTTTATTTTATTTTATTTTAGATTTATTTATTTTAGGTTTATTTTGATCTTATTTAGGGTTTTTATTTTTTTTCATTTAGTTTAGGTTTTTATTTATTTTATTTTAGTTTAGTTTTTATTTTTAATTTTTTATTTTTTTCCATTTAGATTTAGGTTTAGGTTTAGATTTTAGTTTAGGTTTCTATTTTATTTTATTTTTTTTATTATTTTATTTTTATTTATTTTCTTTTAGGTTTTATTTAGTTTAAGATTAGATTTTTATTTTTTTAGGTTTAGTTAGTCAAGGTTTAGGTTTAGGGTTTAGGGTTTAAGTTTAGGGTTTAGGTTTAGGATTAAGGTTTAGGTTTTATGGTTAGGGTTGGGTTTAGGGTTTATGTTTTAGGGTCTGTGTTTTAGTTTTTTTTTTTTTTTTTTGTTTTTTTTTAATGGAGAACAAATTCATTCAACATTTCTTCTTTTGATTTCATTAACCAAGTAACAAACCAAGTTTTTAAGACATAAGGACATAGATAAAAAATGAGCACACATAGATTAAATGAAAAACCCTGATAACTAGAGCTATCTCTACTGTAAAGACACTCCATAAGCGAGATTGGATCGACCATTCTTTAGTTTCTCAGTTCCCATCAAAACCACCAGCCTCTCGAGTGGGGATCCACCATCATATCTGATCTCCCCTCCACCACCACCTCGGATGTAACCTCCATCGCCTCCCACCTCCATAACTCCACCGCTCCTCCACCACCACCTCCATATCCACAAGTACCTCGCCCCTCACCACTATGATAACCGCCACCCCTCCGCCTCAACCTAGATATAAATTGTTCAAGTTCTTTGCCAAGGTTCTTCCCATTCTTAGGTTTAGGTTTATTAGGCTTTAGGGTTTAGATTTATTTTTTAATTAATTTAGTTACTTTTTACTTTAGGGTTTGGGGTTTGGGTTAGTGTTTATGATTTAGGTTTAGGGTTTTGAGTTTTTCTTTTGGTTTAGGGTTTAAAGTTGTTTAGGGTTTAGGTTCTAGGTTTAGGATTTATGGTTTAGGGTTTTAGGGTTTTAGGTTTTAGGTTTAGGTTTAGGGTTTAGGGTTTAGGATTTGGGGGGTTTTGTAGGGTTTAGTGTTTAAACAGGTTTAGGGTTTAAGGGTTTGGTTAAGGTTTAGGGTGGGTTATAGTTAGCCTTTCTCAGGTTTGTGGTGGTTTGGTTTAGGGTTTAGGTGTGGTTAGTTAGGGTAACATTTTATTTTGGGTTTAGGGATGGTAGGATTAGATCAGGGTTTAGGGTTTTAAATAAACCCGGTTAGGTTTAGTTTATTTTTATTTTATTTATTTTTATTTTATTTTATTTTATTTTATTTAGTTTATTTATTTATATTTATTTATTTTAGTTTTTATTTTAGTTTATTTTAGTTTTAAGTTTAGGTTTATTTTATTTTAGTTTATTTTATTTTAAAGTTTAGATTTTATTTTTATTTTAAGTTTATGTATTTTATTTTATTTTTTAGGCTAGATTTTATGTTTTATTTTAAGTTTATTTAGGTTTTATTTTAGTTTAGGTTTTATTTTATTTATCTAGTCTTTTATTTTAGTTTTGGTTTAGGTTTAGTTTATTTTTATTTTAGTTTAATTTTTTTATGGTTTAGGTTTTTCTTTTATTTTAGGTTTTATTTTAGTGTATTTTGAGGTTTAGGATTTTATTTAATTTTATTTTTTTTATAGGTTTATTTTATTTTATTTTAGGTTTAGTTTTATTTTATTTAGGTTTTTACTTTTAGTTTAGTTTAAGTTTTATTTATATTATTTTAGTTTAGTTTTATTTTATTTTATTTTCTTTTATTTTAGGTTTAGTTTAGGTTTAGTTTAGTTTTATTTTATTATTTTTTTTATTTTATTTTATGTCGGTTTATTTATTTATTTTATTTTAGGTCTAATTTACTTTATTTTAGGTTTTTTTAGGGTTTAGTTAGTTAGTTTTTAGGTTTTTTTTTGGCCTTGGGTTTAGGGTTTAGGTTTGGTTTTTTTGGCTTTAGGGTTTTGGGTTGGGTTTAGCTTTAGGTTTTTAGGGTTAGGGTTTAGGGTTTAGGGTTTAGGTTTAGTTTGGGTTTAGTTTTTTATTTAAGGTTTTTTTGTTTTATTTTAAATATGATCAACACACTAAGTTTTCTAAGACACAAACATGACATTGATAAAAATGAGCACGAAAGATAAATCAAAACCCTATATAGAGAACCATCTCATTATAAAGACAAAAAATTCCATAAGCCAGATCGGAATATTCATCGCTTTCTCGGTCCCATCAGAACCATCCCGCCCTCTCGAGTAGCGGGATCCACCATCATATTCCCAATCTCTCTTTCCGCCACCACCATGATTGTAACCTCCATTACTCCTCCCACCTCCATAACCACCACTGCTCTGACCACCACCTCCATATCCAGTAGCACCTCTAGAACCCCCACCACCACTACGATAACCGTCTCCTCCGCCTTCACCTCCAGATGGATATAGATTAAGCCCTGGTTGATTCACATCATGGTTCGCACATTCTTGGGTTTAGTTTAGTTGCTTATTAGTTTTAGGTTTAGTTTATTTTTTAATTTATTTAGTTACTTAGGTTTAAGTTTAGGATTTGGGGTTTGGGTTTTGGGTTAGTTTAGGTTTGGGTTAGTTTAGGGTTTTGGGTTTAGGGTTTGGGTTTAGGGTTTTAGGGTTTAGGGTTTTAGGGTTAGGATTTAGTTTAGGGTTTAGGTTTAGATTTTAGGGTTTAGTTTTAGGTTTAGGTTTAGGGTTTAGGTTTAGTTTAGTGTTTATTTATTTTATGATTTTTTTAAATTAAAACCGTAGTTTAGGTTTACTTAGTTTATTTAGTTTATTTTATTTATTTTAGTTTATTTTATTTTTATTTTATTTAGGTTTTTTTAACATTTATTTATTTTAGTTTATTTATTTTAGGTTTATTTATTTTAGTTTTATTTTATTTTATTTTATGTTTTATGTTTATCTTTTAACTTTTGTATTTTATTTTATTTTTGAGGTTTATTTTATTTTTATTTTAGGTTAGGTTTAGGTTTTTATTTTTTTCTTAGGTTTAGGTTTAAGGTTTTATTTTAGGTTTATTTTTAGGTTTTATTTTTTTTTTAGTTTAGGTTTATTTTTTGTTTAGTTTATTTTATTTTTAGGTTTATTTTTTATTTTAGGTTTAGGTTTTCTTATTTTATTTAGGTCATTTTAGTTTATGTTTAGGTTTATTTTATTTTGTTTATTTTATTTTTGATTTCTTTAATTTAGGGTTTAGGTTTTATTTTTTTTATTTAACTTAAGTTTTATTTAATTTTATTTTATTTTATTTTATGTTATTTATTTTTATTTTACATTTAGTTTTTATTTTATTTAGGTTTTTTATTTTTTAGTTTATATTATTTTTTTTTGTTTAGTTTAGCTTTTTAATTATTTTATTTTAATTTAGTTTTTATTTATTTTTAAATTTTTAGGTTTAGGTTTGTTTAAAGTTTTAGTTTAGTTTTTTATTTTATCATTTAGGTTTAGGTTTTATTTTATTTTATTTTATGTTTTATTTAGTTTTAGTTTTGGTTTTTAGGGTCTGGTTTAGGGTTTGGGGGGTTTGGGCCTAGGGTTTAGGGTTTAGGATTTTAGGGTTGAGTTTAGGGTTTGGTTTTTAGGGTTTAGGGTTTAGGGTTTAGGATTGGGTTTAGGTTTTTTTAAATTAACTAAACCTTTAGTTCTTTTATTTATTTTACTTTTTATTAATTTTAGTTTATTTTTTTTTTTAGTTTTATTTAGTTTAGTTTATTTATTATAGGTTTATTTATTTTAGTTTAGGTTTTTATTTTAGTTTCTTTTTTGGTTTAGTTTAGGTTTATGTTTATTTTTTAGTTTAGTTGTATTTTATTTTATTTTTTTTAGGTTTAGTTTTATTTTTTTTACTTTTAGGTTTATTTTAGTTTAGGTTTTGGTGTATTTTAGTTTATTTTGTTATTTAGTTTAGGTTTAGGTTTAGTTTATTTTAGGTTTAGGTTTTGGTTTATTTATTTTAGTTTAGTTTATTTTAGTTTAGGTTTAGTTTATTTTATTTTTTATTTTATTTTAAGTTTTTTTAGTTTAGGGTTTTATTTTATTTTATTTTTTTAATTTTAGGTTTATTTTATGGTTTATTTTATTTAGTTTTATTTTATTTTATTTTAGTTTTTTATTTTACATTTAGTTTTATTTTATTGTTTTATTCTTAGTTTATTTTATTTTAGGTTTAGATTTTGATTTTAGGGTTGCACGTTTAGGGTGTTTTAGGGTTTAAGGTTTAGATTTTGGGTTTTAGGGTTTAGGGTTTAGGGTTCAGGGTTTTTTTTTTAAATTAAGTAAATTGTAAGTTGAGGTTTATTTAGTTTATTTTTATTATTTATTAATTTATTTTTTTTTAGTTTATTTATTTATTTTAGTTTAGGTTTTATATTTTAATTTATTTTTTTGGTTTAGTTTAGGTTTATGTATATTTTTAGTTTAATTTTAATTTTATTTTATTTTATTTTTAAGTTTTTTTTTATTTTAAGTTTAGATTTAGATTTTTATTTTATTTTTTTAAGTTTAGGTTTTTGTTTTATTTAGGTTTATTTTTAGGCTTTATTTTTTTAGTTTAGGTTTAGGTTTATTTTTAGTTTATTTTATTTAGTTTAGGTTTTAGGATTATTTTATTTTAGGTTTAGGTTTAGGTTTTATTTATTTTAGTTTAATTTTTTAAGATAGAACAAATTGATTCAACATTTCTTCTTTTGATTTCATCAAGTAACACACTAAGTTTTCAAAGACACAATCGACATATATAAAAATGAGCACGATAAAGAAAATCAAAACCCTAGATATCTAGAACCATCTCTACCAAAGACATAGTTTCATAAGTGATCGATTGGCCGTTTCTTGGCTTTCTCAGTTCCCATCAAAACCACTGCCTCTGCGATCATCCATCATATCCCATCTCTCTCCCCACCACCACCACACACTATAACCTCTGCCGCTCCTCCTCGCTCCATAACCACCACTGCTCTAACCTCTACCTCCATATCCACTAGCACCTCCAAATCCTCCACCACCACTATGATAACCTCCACCTCCACCTTCACCTTCACCACCAGATCTAGACTAAGCCTAGCTGACGGTGATGTTCCTGCCATCAAGGTTCTTCCCATTCTTAGGGTTTAGGTTTAGGATTAGGTTTATAAGGTTTTAGGGTTTAGGTTTACTTTTTAAATTTATTTAGTTACTTTAGGTTTAGGTTTAGGGTTTGAGGTTTAGGGTTTAGGGTTTAGTTTAGGGTTTAGGGTTTTAGGTTTATTCTTTCTTTTAGGTTCAGGGTTTAGGGTTCATTCTTAGGTTTATTTTATTTTTTTAGTTTTGTTTAGGTTTTTATTTATTTTATTTTAGTTTATTTTATTTTATTTTTTAATTTAGTTTATTTTATTTAGTTTAGGTTTAGGTTTAGGTTTATTTAATGTTAGGTTTAGGTTTTATTTATTTTAGTTTAAGTTTATTTTATTTTATTTTATTTATATTTTAGGTTTAGGTAATTTTTTTAGTTTACGGTTTAAGTTTTTTTTTTTAGATTTATTTTTTGGTTTGGGTTTTTATTTTAGCTTTATTTTATTTTTATTTTATGTTTAGTTTTTATTTTATTTTGGTTTTTTATTCTTTGGTTTATTTTATTTTTTAGTATAGTTTAGGTTTTATTTATTTTAATTTATTTTATCTTTATTAGTTTATTTTATTTTATTTTAGGTTTAGGTTTAAATTTAGATTTTATTTTTTTTTGTTTAGTTTAATTTATTTTAGGTTTAGGTTTATTTTATTTTGTTTATTTTTTTATTTTAGGTTTAGGTTTTATTTTTTTATTCATTTTTAGGTTCTATTTTTATGTTTATGTTTTAGTTTATGTTTTTATTTCATTTTTATTTTATTTTACTTCAGGCTTATTTAAGTTTTATTTTATGTTTAGTTTTTTATTTTATTTAGTTTTTTATTTTTAGGTTTATTTTATTTTTAGTTTAGTCTAGGTTCTTATTTATTTTAGTTTAGTTTATTTTATTAGTTTATTTTACTTTATTGTTAGTTTAGGTTTAGGTTTTAATTCTGTTTTAATTTATTTTTTTTCTTTTATTTAAGTTTAGGTTTTCTTATTTATTTTCTTTTCTTTATTTTACTTTTATTTTAGGTTTTGGTTTTTTTTTTTAGTTTAGGGTTTAGGTTTTATTTTTTATTTATTTTTAATTTTTATTTTAAGGTTTAGGTTTTTATTTAGTTTTTATTTTATTTTATTTTTATTTTATGTTTAGTTTTTATTTTATTTAGGTTTTTATTATTAGGTTTATTTTATTTTTTTGTTTACTTTATTTTAGTTTATTTTTCTTAGTTTATTTTATTTAATTTTTAGGTTTAGGTTTAGGTTTTAGTTTAGGTTTTTACTTTATTTTATTATTTTATTTTATTTAGGTTTAGGTTTTTCTATTTATTTTATTTATATGTTTTATTTACTTTTGGTTTAGGTTTCTAGGTTTTTATTATTTATTATTTAGGGTTTCGGGTTTAGGGTTAGGGTTAGATTTAGGGTTTGTTTCAGTTTAGGGGTGTGGTTAGTTTAGGGTTTAGGGTTAAGGGTTTTAGGGTTTTAGTGTTTTTTAAGATTTGGGATTTAGGGTTTAGGTTTAGAGTTAGAGTTAGATTTAGGGTTTAGGGTTTTTTTATAAAAAAGAATTAAGTAAACTGATAAGTTTAGGTTTATTTAGTTTATTTTATTTATTTTAGTTTATTTTTTTTTTTATTTTATTTAGGTTTATTTTATTTTATTTGGTTCAGTATTATTTAATAGGTTTATTATTTTAGTTTATTTTTTAGGTTTAGGTTTGGGTTTATGTTTATTTGGTTTAGTTTTATTTTATTTTATTTTTGGTTTAGGTTTATTTTTAGCTTTTAGGTTTTATTTTATTTTTTTAGGTTTAGGTTTAGGTTTTAATTTTATTTTAGGTTTTATTTATGGTGTGTTTATGTTTAGTTTAGTTTAGTTTATTTAGGATCAAGTATTATTTATTTTAGTTTAGTTTTTTTAGTCAAGTTTAGGTTAATTTCTCTTTGTTTATTTTATTTTATTTTAGGTTTTGTTTTTTTTAATTTAGGGTTTAGGTTTTTTTATATTTATTTTGGTTTTATTTTTTAAGTTTTTATTTATTTTATTTTTATTTTATTTTATTTTACATTTAGTTTTATTTTATTTAGGTTTTTTATTCTAATGTTTATTTTATTTTTAGTTTATTTTTTATCTTAGTTTATTTTTCTTAGTTTATTTTATTTAATTTCTAGGTTTTGGTTTTGGTTTTTATTTTATTTTATTATTTTATTATATTTAGGTTTAGGTTTTTTTATTTATTTTATTTTAATGTTTTATTTAGTTTAGGTTTAGGTTTTTAACTTTTAGGGTTTATGGTTTAGAGAAATAGAACTCAATGAATTCCTTATTGATTACATTCTCGTGGTGCAACCTATGCATGAAAGGTGAACCATAACTTCAATAAATGCCATTGAGATTGTTCTCAAGAATATCCATGGCCCGATCGCCTTCATGCTTAAGGGCTTTACCATCAAAATATTCAAGAAATTAATCAACAAGGCAGCAAGCCTACAAGAGGAAGCCAAATAATTTCCCTTTCCCCACCAATCATCTAGGCCCAAGCCGCATAAAGTGTTTAAGAAGCCAGGGATAGTTGTGTCAGTGGACAGAGGGAAGTAGCCAAGAGTTCAGTATGAGAGACTACGAGCTCCCTTGCTACCTCCTCACCACCCTCGCCATCATACCGGCCACCGCAACCACCACAATGACCATTTCCACCACCTCAGCAGCCTACCCAACAGTGGTATTCATATCCATCATGAGGTAGCTACTTTCCACCTACTCTTGCTGATAGATTGAATAAGCCATATTCATTCAAGAGGGAGGTAGTTAGGAAAATATTTAAGAATCTCTTAAAGAAACTTGACTTTCAGTGACCAGAGCCTAAGGGGCTGAAGAAGTGGGCAAGAGCTATGATCTTAGCTATTACCCCTACGACCACATGTTAGGCCATGTCTTAGAGGATTGTATCACTTTTAAGGACTAGCTTGAGCACATCTACAAGTTGGGAGCCATAGTTTACCTTTTGATCATAGTAGTTATGATCTTTCTTTTGATCATTTCTTATTCGTGAGAACTCCTTCAATCAATCGATTCACCTCTTGAGATTGACTTGGAGTCAAGACTAGAATCCCATTGGAGAAGTCGTAGGTATGTTCAATGAGAAGGTAGAACTTTCCAAGCTCATCATTCCAAGAAGTCAGTAAGTCAACTTATGCATTGTCAAAGTTCTACTTTCTGTGGGTAGCACCTTAGGATAAGGGTAAGCAAGTCATTGGTTCTGGAGCATATAACCCCTCCAAGATGCTCCACCCATGGATATACTTGTAGAGGACCAAGCCAGAGTTGATTACAATGTCCTAGCTCACCTTACCAAGTTTCCCACTAAGTTAAGCATATACGATGCCCTTAGCTTATCCAAATAGATGAGGTAATTTCTAATCAAGGCCTTACTTGATCTAGAGATATACTTAACTCAACTGACCTCTACTAAAGAGGAGGCTTGCCACTCAAAGGACATCTTAGGAGTTACATTAAATGATGAACACTTACTCTATTGATGACTAAGCACAACCGCTCTTTACATTTCATGGATGTTGCATATATCCAGAGTTCTAGTTGACCTGTATCAACATTATGAGTATATAAGAATCCTTGCCAACTTGAGGATCGACATCTCCAATCTCAAAAAAGAAACGATGATGTTGAGAGGATTCAATGAATAAGGTGAGAGGGCCTTGTGGTGTTTATTTTAGATGTATGCAGGTGTGTGTGTGTGTGGGGAGTACTTTTAAGGTGATCGGTACTACATTGAGGTATGATGTACTATCTCAAAAGATAGAGGAATCACTTTATAATGAACCAAATCATCTAATAAGGACTCTAAGGCATGATGAGTCTTGAATGTACTAGATTTTTCCTTTTTTCGTAAGGCGGGAGTATTTTAATGTGATTGGGTACTACATTGAGATATGATGTACTATCTCAAAAGATAGAGGCATCACTTTAGAATGGACCAAATCATCTAATAAGGACTCCTAAGGCATGATGGGTCTTCAAATGTACTAGCGATTTTTCCCTTACTTTACATGGATGAATAAAATAGTGTTTATATTAAACCAAGTTCTTAAGTTCCCTATGGAGGAAAGCCTCCATAGTTAATTACATCTTAGGAAATGAAATTTTCTAAGAATACTCTCGATTAAAGTAGACAATTATCATCTCCAAAGATTTCAAAGTTAGACTATCAAAAGATTAGTTGTATCTAGAAAATCAATTGGGAAAGTTCAAGGAGAAGACTTATTTTTGGAATTTAAGTGAAATAAGTAAGAAATGCTCATGATACTAGGAAGCTTGGTAAGCATTCCAATTTATCCTATAGTTGGGCTTTATAATTTTGAAGTTGAGGAGATTTATATGTTTTGAGTTGAAATTTTATTAGATTACTAGAGCTTATAATCCACTAACACAAGGTTGTGGGGATGCCTAAGAGGTGAGGATTTATGCTCGTAGCCTGAAAGAAATAGATATCTCAGATCCTAAATCTAGGGAGCTTTAGTATGAGCTAAAGCATGACATAAGGGTTTACCTCCACAAGAGAGAATAAATTGTCCGACTTCCAGACTTATAATAGCTTGGAGTGGCTTCCAGCTAACTCCTACAATTTTAAAATCATGTATAATGGTCTTATGAATTGCAAGATAGCTATGGCTATTATTTAATTAGAAAGAGACTTAAATCCTAAATACACTCCTTAAATGACTAGAGCATGAGTGGTATGAGCATATGACTTTATATATAGATGCAAAATCTTTTCAAATTTTATTTCATTTTAGACACATCATTTTGATAGAGGCTTTTGGATTTGTTATGCCTAAATGAATGATGAAATAGTTTATGGGTCAAATTAACTAGAAGATTTAGGTTTTAGGGTTTAGGGTTTAGGGTTTAGGGTTTAGGGTTTAGGGTTAGTGTTAGGGTTTAAGATTTAGGGTTTAGGGTTTAGCAATTACGGTTTAGGGTTTAGGGTTTAGGGCTTAGGTTTTAGATTTGGTGCTGGGTTTAGGGTTTATGGTCAGTTTTAGGTTTAATGTTTAGGGTTTAGGGTTTTAGAATTTAGGGTTTAGGGTTTAGGGTTTAGTGAAGCAAACCCAAAAGTTAGGATTACTTACCACTTAGTTAATTTAGTTTATTTTTATTTATTTTAGTTTATTTTATTATTTATTTTATTTAGGTTTATTTTATTTTATTTAGTTTAGTTTTTTTTTAAGTTTATTTATTTTAGTTTAGGTTTTATTTTAGTTTATTTTTTAAGTTTAGGTTTAGATTTTGGTTTAGGTTTATTTTAAAATTTGGTTTTATTTTTTTATTTTATTTTTTAGGTTTAGGTTTTATTTTTTATTTTTAGGTTTATGTTAATTTTTTATTTTATTTTTTTAAGGTTTTGGTTTTAGGGTTTTGCATAGGTTCACTTTAAGTTTTTTTTTTTAGTTTAGGTTTAAGTTTAATTTTATTTTATTTAATTTTAGATAGGGTTTAAGTTTAGGTTTTATTTATTTTAGTTAGTTTATTTTAGTTTAGGTTTAGGTTTATTTTATTTTTATTTTAGGTTTTGGATTTTTTGAGTTTAGGGTTTAAGGTTTATTCTTTATTTATTTTTAGGTTTTTTTAGATTTATTTAGATTTATTTTTTAGGTTTAGGTTTTATTTAGTTTTATTTAGGTATATTTATTTTATATAAAATTTAGTTTAATTTTATTTAGGTTTTATTTTTAGTTTAGTTTAGGTTTCTATTTATTTTATTTTAGTTTAGATTTTATTTTTTATTTTATTTTCTTTTTAGGTTTAGTTTTAGGTTTATGTTTTAGTTTAGGTTTTTATTTTATTTTATTTTGGTTAAGGTTTTTTTTAGCTTTTTAGGGTTTAGGGTTTAGGTTTTAAGGCTAGTTCAGGGTTTAGGGTTTACGGTTTGAGGTTTATGGTTATTTAAGGGTTTTGGGGTTTAGGGTTATTTGCTCAGGGTTTGGGGGTTTGGATTTAGGGTTTATGGTTTAGGGTCTGGGGTTAGGGTTTTAGGGTTTAAGGCTTAGGGTTTATGGTTAAATTTTTAGGGTTTAGGGTATATGCTTTAGGTATAGGGTTCAGGTTTTAGTTTAGGGTTTTCAATTTTTATTTTTTTTAATAGAGAACAAATTCATATTCAACATTTCTTCTTTTGATTTGATCACCCAAGTAACAAGTTTTCTAAGACAAAGATAGAGTAAATGAGAATGCATAGAGTAAATCAAAACCCTAGATAACTAGAACCATCTCTAAGATAAAGACATAGTTCCATAAGCAGTAGATCAAATCGATCGTTCTTCAGTTCTCACATCAAAACCACCCCGGCCTCTCGAGTAGTAGGATCCACCATATCCTCGATCTCCTCACCACCACCATATAACCCAGTCGCTCCTCCAGCCTCCATAACCACCACTGCTCTGACAACCACCTCCATATCCACCAACACCTCTAGATGCCCCTCCACCATCAAGGATAATCGCCCGCCTCTTCTTAGCTAGATCTAGACAGTGTTGACGTGATGTTCATGCCGGTTCTGCACATTCTTAGGGTTTAGGTTTAGGTTTATTAGGTTTTAGGGTTTATTTTTTTTGATTTGTTATTTTAGTTTAGGTTTGGGGTTTCAGGTTTTAGGGTTAGGGTTAGGTTTAGGGTTTAGGTTTAGGTTTCAAGGTTCAAAGGTTTACGCTTTTAGTATTTAGGGTTTAGGATTAGGGTTTAGGGTTTACGGTTTTTTAGCATTTAGGCTTTAGGGTTTTATTTTAAATTAAGTGAACTAGTATGTTTAGGTTTATTTAGTTTATTTTATTTATTTTAGTTTATTTTATTTAGGTTAATTTAATTTTTATTGAGTTTAGTTTATTTATTTTAGTTTAGGTTTTTTATTTTAGTTTATTTTTATGTTTAGGTTTAGGTTTATTTTTTAGTTGAGTTTTATTTTATTTTAATTTTTAGGTTTAGGTTTTATTTTTTTATTTTAGGTTTAGAGGTTTTATTTTTTATTTTTTAGGTTTAGCTTTTAAGTCAGTTTAGGTTTATTTTAAGTTTTATTTTTAGTTTAGGTTTTATTTGTAGTTTATTTTATTTTGTTTAGTTTAGGTTTTGTTTATTTTAGTTTTTTTATTTATTTTAGTTTAGTTTATTTTATTTTAGGTTTAGGTTTATTTTATATTATTTATTTAATTTTTATTTTAGGTTTAGTTTTTTTTAGTTTAGGGTTTATTTATTTATTATTTATTTTAGGTTTATTTTTTAGGTTAAGGTTTTATTTAGTTAATTATTTTATTTTATTTTATTTATTTTATTTTAATTTAATTAAGGTTTTATTTGAGGTTAATTTTATTTTAGTTTAGTTTACATTTTCTTTATTTTATTTTAATTTTAATTTAATTTATTTTATTTGGTTTAGGTAGGTTTAGGTTTATTTTATTTTATTTTATTAAGTTTAGTTTTATTTGTATGCAGTTTTATTTAATTTAGGTTTATGTTTTGGTTTAGGGGTGGTAAGTTTAGTGGTTTAGGTTTAGGCCCAGTGGTTAGGGTTAGGTGTGGTAGGTAGGTTTAGTGGTAGGTTTAGTGGAGGTAGGCCATGGCCTGGTTTAGCTCCAGGGTTTTGAGGCCTTAGGTTTATGGACAAGAGTTTGGGTTAGGTCAGATCAGTGATCAGGATTTTAGGTAGGTCAGATTTGGGTTAGTGTGGTGGTGGTCGTAGGATTTGAGTTTAAAGTTTATGGTTTTAGTGTTTGGGGTTGTAGGTTTAGGTTTGTGGGTTTAAGGTTAGTTGGGTTTTTTTAGGGTTAGGGTTAGGATTTAGGGTTTAGGGGTTTAGGGTTTTAAAAAAATTTAAGTAAACCCGGCTTGTTTAGATTTATTTAGTTTATTTATTTATTTTAGTTTATTTAAATTATTTATGTAGTTTACTTTTATTTATTTTTAATTTGGTTGATTTATTTTAAGTTTATTTATTTTAGCTGTTTTTATTTTAATTTCTAGTTTAGGTTTAGGTTTATGCTCATTTTTAGTGTAGTTTTATTTTTATTTTATTTTAGGTTTAGGTTTAATTTTATTTTCGGTTTATTGTTAGGTTTTAGTTTATTTTTTAGAATTAGCTTTAGGTTTTCATTTTAGGTTTATTTTTAGGTATTATTTTTAGTTTAGGTTTAGGTTTATTTTTACTTTATTTTATTTTATTTAGGGTTTAGGTTTAGTTTATTTTAGGTTTGGGTTTAGGCTTTATTTATTTAGTTTATTTAGTTTAGGTTTAGGATTATTTTATTTTATTTTAAGTTTAGGTTTTTTTAGTTTAGGGTTTAGGTTTACTTTTTAGGTTTAGGTTTTTATTTAGTTTTTATTTTATTTTAGGTTTATTTTAATTTTATTTTACATTTAGTTTTAATTTTATTAGGCTTTTTTACTCTTAGGTTTATCTTATTTTTTAGTTTAGTTTAGGTTTAGGATCTGCTACACTTTCCTTCCTTACTTGGTCCGTGCACACCGATGAGCTCCTTGTTAGTCTAGTAGGCCATATTGCATGGCCGTTAAGCTACCTCATGTTGGCTTTATTTAAGAGGATATGAGTCTGCTACACTTTCTTCTTGGATTAGCCTTTGTGTACTGACTGGGCTGAGTATATTTGAGGTTTAGGATAAGTCCCCTTGTGGCTCCTTCCTTCTTAGCAGCTTCAAGTTTGAGTCCAGTCCTTCCGAAGGGCTGCCTGCTTAGTGGTCACTCTAAGTGAGATAGCATCTGTCCCACTGACGATAGACTATCCCGATGATTAGTTCTACTTAAAAAGTTGTAAGCTTACACGCTTTATTTCCAGATTGATCGTTGCACACCGACGGGCACCATAGGTTGGTTGGTTCCCACTATGCTGACGGATAAACCTTATGTTGGTTGGTTCTCACATCTTAGGATACACCACTCATGGAAGATGTAAGTCTGTTATGCTTTCTCTTTGAGTTGGCCACTATACACCTAAGGTATATTCACTTGTGGATTAGGAGGACACCCCTAAAGGTACCTTTCCTCAAGCAGGCATCCTATCTTTAGGGCAGTGTCAACAAAACTCTTTATAAGAATCGCCTTACTACTCTTGAGTTGATATAAGTCTTCAACAACATTCACTCAATAGTCACCCCTAAGTAAGGTTCTAGTTATTGTGCTGCTAGTAGGTCACCCCAGTGATTGTTCCCTGGTTTAGAAGATTTAATTCTGCTACGCTTCTTCCTAGCATAGTCGTTGCACACCGAAAGGAAACCCCTTAGGTTGGCTAGCTCTACCCCACAGCTAGTAGACTATTCATTTGGATTTGTAAATCTATGATAGGATAAGTCTGATATAGCCCTTTTTCAATGGGCCCATCGCACATTGACACGGTCCATAAATTAAATCTACCAAATTAGACCGAGCTCACATCCCCAGTGGATATGCCCTCAATTTGAAATAAAATTAAACTAAATAAACCATACCAAATCACATTAAATTAAGATAAAATTAATCCTGACTATATTTGAGTTGACATAAGTACCCAGCAGTTGTTCCTCGGTTTAGAAGATGTAAGTCTGCTATGCCTTTTTCCTTGCATAGTCATTGCACACCGAAAGGCAACCCCTTAGGTTGGCTAGCTCTACCCCGCAGCTGGTAAACTATCCCTTTAGATTTGTAAACCTGAGGTAGGTCAAGGTTGATATACCCCCTTCTCAGTGGGTCCATCGCACACCGATAGGGTCCATACATTAACTCAGATTAAGTTAAACAAAATTTAATTTTCCCCAATGGAGTTAAATCTTACCCTTCGCCCTAGTGGATCCCCAAATCATATATAAAAAAGTCAAACAAACAAATCAAAATCAAAACCAACCTCCCTAGTGGAGCCAAATTAAACTAACTCCCCTAGTAGAGTCTAAATCAAAGAAATCCAACCAAACTCTTAATCCCAGCAGATACATCCCCAAATAAATATATGAAATCAAACTCAAATCTAAATCCCCAATGGATAGCTCAAACCTACTTCCCTAGTGGAAGGTTCATAAACCTGATCCCTAGTGGACTCGAGCCCATATCTTTAGTAGATTTGCCTCCACATCAATTGAAACAAAACAAATTAAACTTGATTCGATCTTAATCCCTGGTGGATTATATATTCTTATCCCTATCTTCTTTCCATAAATCATAGAATCAAATCAAATTCAAACTTTATCCCCAACAGTTTTCTTCTATGCCTCGACATAGACCCTCACATGTCATGTCATGTGTGATCCCTAGCGGATCTCCCTCGATGTCCTTGAAATGGAATTCTAATGAAATCTTATTTCTTCTCTTATGCACACCTTTAATACTTCAACTAAAAGCCTAACAATGTATTCATTCAAATTACATCATCTTAACATTGTAATCAAAATTTTATGATTTGTGATGGTTGAAGTTCAAACTAACTATACAATATCATGTTAAACATATTATAGTGTGAATTAAAAAACTATATTATAGTATATAATATGATGTTATATTATAATTTACTATAATATAATATATTGTCTAACATTTCACCTTTTTAGAATCACTTAAAAAGAACAAATAACAAAATTTTCTCAAAATATGAATAATGTTCATTTTGCATGTAAAATTGTTATTTTTCTATTATAAATGGTACAAAATAACATAATTTTGGTGTTTCTTCTTGGTGTGTGCCATGAATTTGGCCAAATTCTGCCATCTCAACCATCAAATTAACATTTTTGTGAGTTTTTGCCTAATGTATTATAACAAAACTAAAACATACTAAATGTACAATATCATTTAGTAACACACCACCACATTCATATATATGTGAAGTTATATTGTTATGTATATTATATTTTAATATGCTTTCATATAATATATTATCTTACATTACACCTTAAAATGAATCACTTTAAGCAAAAAAATTTATAAAATTTTGTTGAAAAATGAACATTTATTTTGGATGCAAAACTACATTCTTTTGATTAAATAACACACCATAGCACACCCCAATGATGTTCCCTAAAGCTTACCTTAAATTTGGCCAAATCCCATCATCTCAATCTATAAATAAGTATTTTTATGAATACACACCCTACTACATCATACTATAACAAACTAAAATATGCTAAACAACAAGTAGTAATACACAATAGTATGCTATAAAGCGTAATGCTACACTATGTTATGGAATCCAATATTACAATACACTATAACATATTATATTATATTATATTATATTGCATATCACATCACAAGGGATTGCTTAAGATAAAAAATCATAAAATTAGTCTAATCAATAAAAAACTATATATTTTAGTCGTATCACTTAAATATTTTAAATTGAAACATTATAGTATGATGCCATGCTCTATCTATTATGAATTTGGCCAAATTCCACCATTTTAGAGTCTAAATCAACATTTTTATAAATAATGCTTGTGACTACATGACCTAAAAAATACAAAAATAATTTAAAATGCAAAAATATATTATGATATATGATGCTATACTATGCTACAACATATAATATTTAGTTTGAACATAAAATCTTACTTTTTAGACTACAAGTGGTGTAGCACACCTTTGGTACTACAACTTGATTACCACTTCAAATTTAATAAATTTCATCATCTGATTTATTAAATCAATATTTTTATAATTTATATTAATATAGACTATAGGGCATAATACCATAATATACTAAAACATTTCAAAACATCTTATAACATCCAAAACACATCACTACATGCTCAAATATATGATGCTACATTATACTATAATAAATGGTATTATAATATGATTTAGGGTTAGGGTTTAGGGTATTCAAATCTTTAATAGTCAAGGGAAAGTCTCTTGAAGACATTTTCTTTAGCTACCAAAACTATGTTAGGATTAGGTCATTCCTTAGAACTTCTCCTAATGACATCTTTATTCAAGGTTTAAGGTTTAGGTTAAGGTTTAAGGTTAGTTTAGTGTATAGGGTTTGGGATAGTTTAGGTTTAGGGTTTGTTAGTTTTTTTAGGTTTGGGTGGTTAGTTTAAGGCTTAGGGTTTATGGTTTAGGGTTTGGGGTTTAGGATTTAGGGTTTAGGGTTGAAGATTTTAGTGATTATGGCTTATAATTTTAGGGTTTAGGATTTTAGGGTTTAGGATTTTAAGGCTTAGAGTTTAGGGTTTTGGGTTTAGTGTTTAGGGTTTATGGTTTTTAGGGTTCAGGGTTTAGGGTTTAGGGTTTTGGTTTTAGGTTTAGGGTTTAAGTTTTAGTTTAGGCCGTAAGGTCATTTTTTTTAATAGAGAACAAATTCAAATTCAACATTTCTTCTTTATAATTTCATCAACAAAGTTTCACCCAAATTTTTCTAAGACATAAGCGACGATATTGATCTAGAACAAGCACCCATAGAGTAAATAAAAAACCTTAGATAAGTAGAATTGTATCAACTATAAAGACACAGTTACATAAGCAACAGATCAGAATGGCCATTCTTTAGTTTCTCTAGTTCCCATTAGAACCACCCTTGCCTTTTAAGTAGTGAGATCTGCCATCATATCCCCGACCTCTCCCTCCGCCAACCACAGTAACCTCGCCTCCATAACCTCCATACCACTACTCACCACCAACATGTCCCGATCCCCCACAATGACTGTGATAACCACCACCTCTTCCTTTGCCTCCACCATTAGATCTCGACTGTGCCTAGTTGACGGTGATGTTCTTGCCGTCAAGGTTCTACCCATTCTTAGAGTTTAGGGTTTAGGGTTAGTTTTAAGGTTTTAGGATTTGTGGGGTTTAGAGTTGTAGGTTTTAGGATTTATAGTTTAGGGTTTAGGATTTTATAGTTTAGGGTTTAGGGTTTTAGAGTTTAGGGTTTAGGGTTGTAGGTTTATGGTTGAGAGTTTAGGGTTTGGGGTTTTTAAGGTTTAGGATTTTTTTAAATAGAGAACAAATTCAAATTGAACATTTCTTCATTTCCTCATCAACCAAGTAGCACCCCAAAGGCAGTAGGTCGGATCGTGGCTCTTTTCTTTCTCTAGTGCCCATCAGAACCACCCTTGCCTCTCGAGTAGTGAGATCCACCATCATATCCCCGATCTCTCCCTCTGCCACCACCACAACTGTAACCTCTGTTTCTCCTCCCACTACCATAACTACCATTGCTCTGACCACCACCTCCATATCGACCAGCACCACCAGATCCCCCACCACCATTATGATAATTGTGGCCTCTCTATTTCCCTCCACCACTAGATCTAGACTAAGCCTTATTGATAGTGATGTTCTTATCATCAAGGTTTTGACCATTATTAGGGCTTAAGGTTAGTTTAGGGTTTAGGGTTTATTTTGGGTTTAGGGTTTAGGGTTTGTTTAGGTTTTAGGGTTTGGGGTTTAGGGTTATAGGTTTTAGGGTTTAGGGTTTAGGGTTCTAGGTTTAAGGTCTAGGATTTAGGGTTTAGGATTAAGTGTTTAGGGTTTAGCATTTTTAGGTTTAGGGTTTTGGGTTTTTTGGTTTTAGGTTTATGGTTTAAGTTTTAGTTTGGGTTTGGTTTAGTTTAGGGTTTAATGATTTTTTAACAGAATAAATTCAGATTCAACATTTTTTCTTTTCAATTTCATCAATCAAGTAGCACCCCAAGTTTTCTAAGACACAAGCGATGGCATAGATGAAAAATGGGCACCCATAGAGCAAATCAAAAACCTTGGATAAGTAGAATCATCTCTAGCTTAAAAATAGTTCCATAAGTAGTAAAATGGATCACCCGTTCTTCAGTTTCTCCAATTCCCATCAGACCAATCCCACCTCTAGAGTAGTGAGATTCACCATCATATCCCTGATCTCTCCCTCCGCCATCCACATGACTGTAACTTCCATCGTTCCTCCCACCTCCATATCCATCATCCACCTCATCCTCATATATCCACCAATCCCCCCCCCCCCACCACCGTGATTTCAGCCTTGATTCACCTCCATCTCCGTCAGCCTGGATGTGATGTTCTTGCCCATTCTTAGAGTTTAGGTTAGTTGTGGTTTTAGGTTTGTGGGGTTTTGGGGTTTAGGTTTGGGGGTTTAGGTTTAGGGTTTATGATTTAGGGTTTTAGGTTTAGGTTTGTAGGTTTATTTTAAACTTTATGGTTTAGGATTTTAGGGTTTATGGTTTAGAGTTTGGGGGTATTTTTTAATAGAGAATAAATTCATATTTAACATTTCTTCTTTTGATTTCATCAACAAGGAAGCACCCCACATTTTCTAAGAAGCATGACATATGATCAAAAATGAGCCATGATAAAATCAAAACCCTAGATAAGTAGAACTGCTCTATTATAAAGACACAATTATATAAGCAGTAAATCAGATTAACCATTCTTTAGTTTCTCCAATTCCCATCAGACCCCCACCGCTCGGGTAGTGGGATCTATCATCATATCCCCGATATCTCCCTCCGCCACCACCATGACTATACCTTTTGTCGCTCCTCCCGCCTCCATAACCACCACTACTTTAACCACCACCTCTATATCCACCAATACCTCTAGATACCCCACCACCACTACGATAATCACTGCCTCTGCCTACGCCCCCACTACCAAATCTAAATTGAGCTTAGTTGATGGTGATGTTCTTGTAGTCAAGGTTTTGCCCATTCATAGGGTTTATAGTTAGTTTAGGGTTTAGGGTTTTGGGTTTGTCCTAGGTACAGGGTTTAGGCTTAGTTTAGGGTTTAGGGTTAGTTTAGGGTTTAGGGTATAGGGTTTGGCATTTAGTGTTGTAGGTTATAAGGTTTAGTTTTTAGGGTTTAGTGTTTAGGGTTTAGCGTTTAGGGTTTTAGGGTTTAGGGTTTACAGTTTAGGGTTTAGGGTTTTAGGGTTTAGGGTTTAGGGTTTAAGATTTATGATTTAGTGTTTTAGGATTTAGGGTTTAGGGCTTAGTGTTTTAGGATTTAGTATTCATTTTATTTAGGGTTAGCTTAGGATTTAGGATTTTTTTTTAAATTAAGTAAACCATTAGGTTTAGGTTTATTTAGTTTATTTAGTCTATTTTATATTTATTTTAGTTTATTTTATTTTTTGTTTTTATGTAGGTTTATTTTTTATTTTTATTTATTTTAGTTTACTTATGTTAGGTTTATTTCTTTTAGTTTAGATTTTTTATTTTAGTTCATTTTATAAGTTTAAGTTTATTTTTAGCTGAGTTTTATTTTTATTTAATTTTTTAGGTTTAGGTTTTATTTTTTTTTTTAGGTTTATGTTTAGGTTTTAATTTAATTTATTTAAGTTTAGTTTTAGATTTTTTATTTTAGGCTTACTTTTATTTTTTTTAGTTTAGGTTTAGGTTTATTTTAGTTTATTTTTAGGTTTAGGTGTTATTTATTTAGTTTATTTAGTTTAGGTTTAGGTTTATTTTATTTTGTTTATTTTATTTTAATTTTTATTTTTTAGTTTAGGGTTTAGGATCTTTTTTTTTATTTTTTGATTTATTTCTTAGGTTTAGGTTTTATTTTATTTTAGGTTTAATTTATTTTATTTTATGTTTCATTTTATTTTATTTAGGTTTTTTCTTCTTAGGTATAATTTATTTTTTAGTTTAGTTTAGGTTTTTATTTATTATATTTTAGTTTATTTTTATTTTTTATTTTATTTTATTTTAAAGGAAGTTTTATTTATTTTATTTTTAGGATTTATTTTCTATAGGTTTAGAATTTTAGGTTTTTAGGGTTTATGGTTTGGGGTTTTAGGGTTTAGGGTTTTAAGGTTTAGGGTTTAGTGTAGGGTTTAGGGTTTAGGGTTTAGGGTAGGATTAGAGTTTGGGGTTTAGGGTTTAAGGTTTTTTTAGTTTTAGGATTTATGGTTTAGGTTTAGTTGTTTAGTTTGTGGTTTAGGTTTTTTATGGTTTAGGGTTTAATGTTTTGAGTAGTTTTAGGGTTTGGGTTTTATGGTTAGTTTTTTTTTAAATTAAAAAGCGAAGTTTAAGTTTATTTTTTATTTATTTTAGTTTATTTTATTTTATATATTTTTATTTTAGTTTAGTTTATTTCTTTTAAGTTTATTTATTTTTGTTTAGGTTTTTTATTTTAGTTTAGTTTTTAGGTTTAGGTTGAGATTTATGATAATTTTTTAGTTTATTTTTATTTTTATTTTATTTTTCAAGTTTATATATTATTTTTATTTTAAGGTTTAAGTTTAAGTTTTTATTTTATTTTTTAGGTTTATGATTTAGGTCTTTATTTTATGCTTATTTCTAGGTTTTATTTTTAAGTTTAAGTTTAGTTTTATTTTTAGTTTACTTATTTTATTTAATTTAGGGTTTAGGTTTAGTTTATTTTTTGGTTTAGTTTTAGGTTTTATTTATTATAATTTAGTTTATTTTAGTTTAGGTTTATTTATTTTATTTTAGTTTAGGTTTAGGTTTTTTTTTAGTTTAGGGTTTAGGTTTTATTTTTATTCTTATTTTTAAGTTTATATTTTAGGTTTAGGTTTTAATTTAGTTATTATTTTAATTTATTTTATGTTTATTTTATTTTTATTTTACATTTAGTTTTTATTTTATTTAGGTTTTTTATTTTTAGGTTTATTTTAATTTTAGTTTTGTTTAGGTTTTTATTTTTTATTTTAGTTTAGATTTTATTTTATTTTTTAGGTTTAGGCTTATGTTTAGGTTTAGGTTTTAGTTTAAATTTTTATTTTATTTCTTTTATTTAGGTTTAGTTTTATTTTATTTTATTTTTAGTTTTAATTAAGTTTAGGTATATGTTTTAAGGTTGTTAGGGTTTAGGGTATAAGGTTTAGGGTTTATGGTTTGGGGTTTAGGGTTTAGGGTTTAGGTACAGTTTGTGGTTTAGGGTTTAGAGTTAGAGGGTTTAGGTGGTTTAGGGTTTAGGGTTTAGGTTTAGGGTTTAGGGATTAGGGTTTAGAGTTTAGGCTTATTTTTAGCGGGTTTAAGGTTATGGTTTTATTTTTATTATTTTTAATTTTATTTTTAATTCTTTTAAACCGAGTAAAGTAGTAAGTTTAGGTTTATTTAGTTTATTTTTTGTTTATTTTAGTTTATTTTATTTTTTTTTTGTTTTGATTTTTGTTTAGTTTTATTTTTATTTAGTTTTGTTTATTTACTTTATGTTTATTTAATTTTGTTTAAGTTTTTTTATTTTAGTTTATTTTTAGGTTTAGGTTTATTTTTTAGTTTAGTTTTCTTTTTATTATATTTTTTTATTTCAGTTTTATTTTTTATTTTTAGGTTTTGGTTTACGTTCTATTTATTTAGGTTTAGTTTATTTTAGTTTATGCTTAGGTTTACTTTATTTTTATTTAGGTTTAGTTTTTTTTTAGTTTAGGGTTTAGGTTTTATTTTTTATTTATTTTTAGGTTTTATTTTTAGGTTTATTATTTAGGTTAAGGTTTTTTTTTTAGTTTTTCTTTTATTTTATTTTAGGTTAATTTTATTTTTATTTTAGGATTAGTTTTTATTTTATTTAAGTTTTTGATTTTAGTTTAGGTTAGGTTCTTATTTATTTTATTTTAGTTTAGATTTTATTTTTTTATTCTATTTTCTTTTTAGGTTTAAGTTTATGTTTAGGTTTAGGTTTATGTTTATGTTTTTATTTAGGTTTTAATTTTATTTTATTATTCTATTTTATTTTGGTTCAAGTTTTTTTATATATTTTATTTTTAGGTTTTATTTAGGTTTTTTTAGGTTTTAGGTTTTGGTTTAGGGTTTAGGTTTTAGGGTTTGTGGTATTTTAGGGTTTAGGGTTTAGGGTAGTAGATTTTAGGGTTTAGGGTTTAGGATTTAGGGTTTAGGGTTTAGGGTTTTGGGTTTAGGGTGTTAGGGTTTAGTGTTTAGGGTTTAGGGTTGCAAGCTTAAAGTTTAAGTATTTTTTATTTTTTAATTTTAATTTTTAAAAAATTATGAACTATTTAGGTTTATTAAGTTTATTTAGTTTTTTTTTATTTATTATTTTTATTTTATTTTATTTGTATTTTGGTTTATTTTAATTTTTATTTGTAGTTTATTTTATTTATTTTAAGTTTATTTATTTTAGTTTATTTTTTAGGTTTAGGATTATGTTCATATTTTTATTTAATTTTTTTAGATTTTGGTTTTAGGTTTTTATTTTAGGTTTATTTTTAGGTATTATTTTACTTTAACTTTAGGTTTATTTTTTTTATATTATTTTATTTAGTTTGGGGTTTAGTTTATTTTAGGTTTAAGTTTAGGTTTATTTTCTTTTAGTTTTTAATTATAGTTTAGGTTTAGGTATATTTTATTTTGTTTACTTTTGGTTTAGGTTTTTTTTTGGTTTAAGGTTTAGTTTTTAATTTCTATTTATTTTTAAGTTTTATTTTTGCGTTTATTTTTTTGGTTTAAGTTTTTATTTAGTTTTTATTTTATTTTATTTTATGTTTCTTTTTTTTTAGTTTTTATTTTATTTATGTTTTTTAGTTTTTAGGTTTATTTTATTTTATTTTTTCATTTAGTTTAGGGTTTTATTTATTTTATTATGTTTTTTAGTTTAGGTTTTAATTTAGGATTTATCTTATTTTATTTTATTTTTTTTATATTTATCTTTTTAGTTTTACTTTAGTTTTAGGTTTTTAGATTTAGGGTTTTAGGGTTTAGGGTTTAAGGTAGGTTTAGGTTTAGGGTTTAGGGTTTATGTTTTAGGGTTTAGGGTTGGTAGGGTTTAGGAGTTTAGTTTAGGTTTAGGGTTTGGTGATTAGGGGTTTATGGATAATTTTAGGGTATAGGGTTTAGGGTTATGGTATTATTTTTATTTTTTTATTTTTTTTATTTTTAGAGTTTACAGTTTAAGGTTTGGGGTTTAGATTTTAGGTTTAGGGTTCAGGTTTTAGTTTAAGGTTTATGGTTTTTGATTTTTTTTTTAACAAATAATAAATTCAGATTCAACATTTCTTCTTTTTGGTTTCATCAACGAAGTAACAGTCTAGGTTTTCTAAAGCACAAGCAACAACATAGATAAAAATGAGCTCGCATATAGTAAATCAAAAACCCTAGATAACTAGAACCATCTCTATTGTAAAGAAATAATTCCATAAGCAGTAGATCGGATTGACCATTCTTCAATTTCTCCTCAGAACCTCCTGATCTTGAGTAGTGGGACCCACCATTATATCCTGATTTCTCCTCCGCCACCACCATAGTAACTCCGCTGCTCCTCCCACCTTCATAACCACCACTACTCCGACCACCACCTCCATATCCACCAGCATCTCCAGTTCCCTAACCACGATTGCGATAACCACCGCCTTCACCTTTGCCTCCACCACTAGGTCTAGATTAAGCCTGGTTGATGGTGGTGTTCCTTCCATCAAGGTTTTGCCCATTCTTAGGTTTTAGGTTTATTTGGTTTTAGGGTTTAGGTTTATTTTTTAATTTATTTAGTCACTTTAGGTTCAAATTTATTATTTGGGGTTTAGGGTTTAGGGTTTAGGGTTTAGGGCTTAGGGTTTAGGGTTTAGGGTTTTAGGGTTTATTTTGGTAGGGTTTAGTTTGGGTTTAGGGTTTAGGTGGGGTTTAGGTTGTGGTAGGGTTTAGGTTTAGGTAGGTTATTGGGTTTAGGATTTTTTTTAAATTAAGCAAACAGTGTTTAGGTATTTTATTTATTTGAATTTATTTTATTTTGTTTATTTATTTTAAGTTTTAATTTTAGTTTATTTTAGGTTTAGGTTTAGGTTTAGGTTTATTTACTAGTATTATTTTATTTTATTTATTTAGGTTTAGTTTAGATTTAGGGTGGGTTTAGGGTTTAGGATTTGGGTTTTTGGTTTGGTTTAGGGTTAGGGTTTTAGTGGTTTAGTTAGGGTTTTTTAGGGTTAGGTAGGTTAAGGTTTAGTTTAGGGTGGTTGGTTTGGGGGTTTGGTTTTAGGGTTTAGGGTTTGTGGTTTAGGTTGGTTTTAATTTTATTTTTTATTTTTAGGTTTAAAGTTTAGGATTTAAGTTTTAGTTTTAGGGTTAGGATTTAGTTTAGGTTTATTTTAAATTTAAAAGGCAGTTTAGTTTTTTTTTTTTAATTTATTTAGGTTTATTTTAGTATAGTCATGTTTTATCTTTTTTAAAAAAGAAAATTAAGTAAACCAAGAGTTTTATATTTAGTTAATTTTTTTATTTATTTAGTTTATTTTATTTTTATTTTTTATGTTTATTTTATTTTTATTTAGTTTAATTTATTAATTTTAGTTTATTTTATTTTAGGTTTTATAGGATTTTTAGGGTTTGGGTTTAGGTTTATTTTTAGAGTTTTTTGTTTTATTTTTTAGGTTTAAGTTTATTTTTATTTTTTAGTTTACAATTTTATTTATTTTTTATTTATTTTTTTTTAGTTTAGGTTTAGATTTTAGGTTTTAGGTTTAGTTAGGGTTTAGGAGTTTAGTATAGGTTTAGTAGTTTAGGTCAGTATAAAGTTTAGGTTTAGGTTTAGGTTTATTATTTTAAGTTTTTAGAGTGTTTAGTTATTTAGTTTTAGTTTATGGAAGGTTTAGGTTTTATTTAGGTATTTTATTTTATATAGGGGTTATTTTATTTTAAGTTTATTTTAGTTTAGGTTTTATTTATTATATTTTAGTTTGATTTTAATTTTAATTTTATTATATTTTTAGGTTTAGGTTTTAGCTTAGCTTTTTATTTTATTTAGGTTTAGGTTTTTTATTCTTTTTTAAGGTTTTATTTAGTTTTGGTTTAGGTTTTTAGGTTTTTAGGGTTTAGAGATTAGGGTTTAGGGTTTAGGATTTAGGGTTTAGGGTTGTAGGTTTTAGGGTTTAGGGTTTAGGGTTTATGGTTTAGGATTTAGGGTTTTAGGTTGAGTGTTTTAGGGTTTATGGTTGTAGGTTTATGGTTTATGATTTAGGGATAAGGGTTAGTTTTAGCGTTTAGAGTTTAGGGTTTGGGGTTTTTGATTTTCTTTTTTGACTTTTTTAAAATTTTTTGGGTTTGGGGTTTAGGGTTTAGGGTTTAGGGCTTAGATTTTAGGTTTCGGGTTCAAGTTTTAGTTTAGGGTTTAGGGTTTTTGGTTTTTTCTTCTAACAGAGGACAAATTTTGATTTAACATTTTTTTCATTTTGATTTCATCAACCAAGTAACACATCAAGTTTTCTATGACACAAGTGAAGACATAGATAAAATATCAGCACACATAGAGAAAATCAAAAACCTTAGATAACTAGAATTGTCTTTACCGTAAAGATAATTCCATAAATAGTGGATCGACCAATTCTTGTTCTAGTTCCCATCAGAACCACCTCGGCCTCTCGAGTAGCGGGATCCACCATCATATCCCTGATCTCTCTCTCCACCACCACCACGGCTATAACCTTTATCACTTCTCCTGCCTCCATGACCACCATTGCACCGACCACCACCTCCATATCCACCGGCACCTCCAGATCCCCCACCACCCATGATAATTGCGCCTCCGCTCCACCGTTAGATCTAGACTGAGCCTAGTTGACGTGATGTTCTGTCAAGGTTTTACCCATTCTTAGGGTTTAAGTTTATGTTAAGGTTTATTAGGTTTTAAGGTTTAAGTGTATTTTTAATTTATTTAGTTACTTTAGGTTTAGGTTTAGGGTTTGGGGTCTAGGGTTTAGGGGTTTAAGGATTAGTGTTTAGGGTTTATAGTTTAGGGTTTAAGGTTCTATGGTTTTATGCTTAAAGGGTTTAGGGTTTTAGCTTTAGTTTGGTTTAGGGTTTAGGGTTTGTAGGGTTTAGTGTTGTAGGTTTAGTATTTTAGGTAAGTTTTAGGGTTTAAGATTTAGGGTTTAGTTAGGATAAGGTGGTTTAGGATTTTTTAAACCAAGTAAACTTCGAGGTTTAGGTTTATTTAGTTTACTAGTTTATTTTTATTTCAATTTTGAAATTTTTTAAAGTTTATTTTTATTTTTTAGTTTATTTATTTCAATTTAGGTTTTATTTTAGTTTATTTTAGGTTTAGCTTAGGTTTTATTTTAGTTGAGTTTACTATATTTTAGTTTAGGTTTTAGGGTGGGTTTAGTTTAGTTTAGGACTTAGGGTTAGGGTTTAGGATTTAGACAAGTTTTATGGTTTAGTTTAGGAGTTTAGGTTTATGGAGGGTTTATGGTTTAGTGTTTAGCATTAGGGTTTAGGGTTTAGGGAGGTTTAGTTTTGGGTTTAGAGTTTAGTTTAGCACAAAGTTAGGGTTTAGTATGGTTTAAGGTTTAGGGTTTAGGGTTTTAGGGTTTAGGGTTGTAGGTTTAGGGTTAATGGTTAGGGTTATATTTAATTTAATTTAATTTTATTAAGGGTTTGTGGTTTAGGTTATAGGTTTAGGGTTTAGGTTTTAATTTAAGTTTAATTTTAAATTAAGTAAACCGATAGGTTTAGAATTTTTTAGTTTATTTTTAGGGTTTAGGGTTAAGATTTTTTTTTATAAAAAAATTATGTAAATCAGTAAGTTCAGGTTTATTTTGTTTATTTAGTTTATCTTATTTCTTATATTTATTTAGTTTAGCTTATTTATTTTATGTTTATTTATTTTAGTTTAGGTTTTTTATTTTAGTTTATTTTTAGGTTTAGGTTTAGGTTTATTTTTTAGTTGAGTTTTATTTTCTAGGTTTAGGTTTTATTTCTTATTTTTAGGTCTATGTTTTGGTTTTTGCTTAATTTTTTTAGGTTCAAGTTGTAGATTTTTATTTTAGGTTTATTTTTAGGTTTTATTTTTTTTTTGTTTAGGTTTATTTTTAGTTTATTTTTTTTTTATTTTAGGTTTAGGACTAGGATTTGTTTATTTTAGGTTTAGGTTCTATTTATTTTAGTTTAGTTTATTTTAGTCTAGATTTAGGTTTATTTTATTTTATTTTTATTTTAGGTTTAGGATTTTGTATTTATATTTAAGTTTTATTTTAGGTTTATTTTTAGTTTCAATTTTATTTATTTTATTATGTTTATTTTAGGATTATTTTATGTTTAAATTTTATTTTATTTAGGTTTTATTCAGATGTTATTTTATTTTAATTTAATGAGGTTATTATTTATTTTATTTTAATTTATTTTATTAGCTTTATTTATTTTATTTTTAAGTTTAGTTTTAGTTTAGTTTTATTTTTTATTTTAATTTATTTTTATTTTAGGTTCAGGTTTTTTATGTATTTTATCCAGGTTATTTTAGTTTAGTTTTTGGCTCTAAGGCCTAGGGCCTAGGGCTCAGGGCTCATGCTCTGCTGGCCCAGGGCCTGTGATCTCAGGCTAGGCTTTGGATCATGGTCCTGGCTCAGGGCTCAGGCCAGCTCTGTGGCCTGTGGTTTCTGGCCAGCATCAGTTAGTTTAGGCCTGGGCTCATGATAGGCCTTTGTGGCCCAGGGTCAGGTAGGCCTGGCCAGTTTTAGGCTGGCCCAGGGCTCAGTATTAGGATCTTGGTCAGTACTGGCCTGTCAAGGGTATTCTTCATAAGCAAACCAGTAGGTTTAGGCTCATTTATTATATTTTATTTTATTCATAAGTTTATTTTATTTTTATTTAGTTTAATCCATTCTTAGTAGTTTATCTTTTGTCCACTTTTAGGCCGAGGTCAAGTTTATGCTAATCTAGCATAGTCTTTATTTTATTTTATTTTGTTTAAGTTTATTTTATCTTTAAGGTAGTTTAGGTTTTTATTTTAAATTTTAGGTTTAGGTTTTATGTTGATTTTAGGTATTTTGTTTTATTTTAGTTTAGGTTTAGGTTTATTTTAGTTTATTTTATTTATTTTTAGTTGGTAGCTTTAGTTTAATCAGTTTAGGTTTTATTTATCTTTGGTTTAGTATATTTTAGTTTAGGTTTAGGTTTATGGATTTTATTTTATTCTGTGTAGGTTTTTTTAGATTTATTTTTAGGTTTTATTTTAGGTTTATTGTCAGTTTAGTTTTATTATTTATTATTATTTATCTTTAGGTTTAGTTTTATTTTATTTATGTTTATCTTTAGCATTAGGTATTTATTTATCTTTTAGTTTTTAGTTTTATATTCTTTAGTGCAGGTCTAAGTAAGTTATGTTTATCTATTTTATCATTTGGTTAACCTTATATTATTTTATCTTTAAAAAGCCCTTATCTTTGCTGGCTAGGCTTTTAGATTTTAGTAGAGCCTAGGACCTCAGTTCTTGGGTCAGCCAGGGTACGCCACTAGTGAGTGGTTGGCCTCAGGAACATGATTTTAGGGTTTGGGCCCAGGGCCTAGAGCCCAGGGCTCAGTGATCAGGCCTGGCCCAGGGCCTGGCTCAGTGGCCCAGGGCCTGGGATCTGGGATCATGGCTCAGGGTCCGTGGCTCATGATCTGGGCCCATCAGTAGGGCTTGGCCTCTGGGGCTTTGTGGCCTTGGCTCAGGGCAGGGCTCAGTGGCCTAGGGCCTAGGGCCTCAGTGGGCCCATGCTCCCGGCTCAGGGCTCCACCCGCCAGAGCCCAGTGCGGATCAAGGCCTTGGCCTAGGGCCTAGGCAAAGTGCCTGCTGCTCAGTGATCCAGTTTAGGGTGTAATGGGCTATGGGTGATCTTTCACCATTATTTATCTTTAAATGCAAACATGTGTTGGTTTATTTAGTTTATTTTATTTATTTTAGTTTATTTTATTTGATTTAAATTAATTTATTTTTATTTTAGTTTAGTTTATTTATTTTAGGTTTATATTTTAGTTTAAGTTTTATATGTTAGCTTATTTTTTTTTAGGTTTGTGTTTTCACGCCAGTTAATTTTTAGTTTAGATTTATTTTATTTTTAGGTTTTAGTTTTATTTTTTATTTTTATATTTATGTTATGGTTTTAATTTTACTTTTTTAGGTATAGGTTTTAGGTTTTAATTTTATTTTTATAGGTATAGGTTTTATTTTTTTATTTTTAAGTTTTATTTTTTAGTTTAGGTTTCGGTTTATTTTTAGTTTATTTTATTTTATTTAGTTTAGGTTTAGGTTTAGGTTTTATTTATTTTAGTTTAATTTATTTTTATTTATGTTTATGTTTATGTTTATTTTTATTTTGGTTTTGTTTTTTTTTTAATTTAGGGTTTAGATTTTTGTTATTATTTATTTTTAGGTTAATGATTTAGGTTTAGGATTTTATTTAGTTTCTATTTAATTTTAGATTTATTTTATTTTTATTTTAGGTTCAGTTTTTATTTTATTTAGTTTTTTTATTTCTTAATTTAGTTTAGGTTTTTATTTATTTTATTTTAGTTTAGTTATTATTTTTTATTAAATTTTAGGTTTAGGTTTAGGTTTTAGTTTATGGGTTTATTTTATTTTATTTTTTAATCATTTAGGTTTAGCTTTATATTTATTTTATTTTTAGGTCTTTATTTAGCCCAGGTGTAAGTTAGTTTGGTAGTTTAGGTGGGTGGCCTGTAGTGCTGGCTCATGGCCCAGGCTCAGGGCCCTGGGGCCTGGGGCCTGTGATCTAGCATTGCAGATCTAGGGCCTAGGGCCTGTAGATCTTGGCAGGGGCCCAGGATCTTGTAGGATCAGTGGCCTGTGGCCCAGGTCAGTGTCGCGGGGGCCTTTAGTGTCTTATAGTTTTAGGTTTAGGTTGAGGGCCCAGGGTCTTGTGGCCAGGGCCTGTGGCTCAGGTCAGGTCAGGATTGAGGGTTTATGTTTAGTGCCTCAGGCTTTGGAGTTTTCCTTTTAGGTTTGAGGTTAGTCACCTAATCAGGTTACTAGTTAGGCTCAGGGCCTGTGCATAAGGATTTCAGGGCTTTTAGGGTTTCAGATTTATGGTTTGGTTTAGGCCTAGGGTTTAGGGTTTAGTATTTTAGGGTTTAGGGTTTAGGTTTAGGTTCAGGTTCGTGGTCTCAAGGTTACTCTTAAGGTTTAGGGTTTAGGATTTAATGTTTTGCGTTAGGGTTTAGTTTCTTTTTAAAAAACAAATTAGTAAGCCGGTAAGTTTAGGTTTATTTACTTTATTTATTTTCATTTAATTTATTTTTTTTATGTCTATTTAGGTTGATTTTATTTTATTTAGTTTAATTTATCTATTTTAATTAATTTTTTTGGTTTTTTTTAGGTTTATGTTTATTTTTAGTTTATTTTATTTTTATTTTATTATTTTTTGTTTATTTATTTTAAGTTTTTTTAAGTTTAGTTTCTAATTTTATTTTTTAGGTTTAAGTTTAGGTTTAGGTTTATTTTTAGTTTAGTTTTATTTTTATTTTATTTTATGTTTGAGCTTATTTTTTTTATTTAGGTTTTTTTTATTTTAATTTTTTAAGTTTAGGTTGTAGGTTTTTATTTTAGGTTTTCTTTTAGGTTTTATTTTCTAGTTCAGGTTTAAGATTATTTTTAGTTTATTTTTTTTTTTTTTTTTGGTTTGGCTTTAGGTTTAAGTTTCATTTAATTTAGTTTAGTTTATTTTAGTTTAGGTTTAGGTTTATTTTATTATTATTTTAGGTTTAGGTTTTCTTCTTAGTTTAAGGTTTAAGTTTTATTTTTTATTTATTTGTAGGTTTCATTTTTAAGTTTATTATTTAGGTTTAGGCTTTTATTTAATTTTTATTTTATTTTATTTTTAGTTTAGACTTAGCTTTTATTTTGTTTAGATTTTTTATTTTTTTAGTTTAGCTTAGTTAACTATTTATTTTATTTTAATTTAGTTTTTATTTTTTTTATTTTATATTCTTTTTATGATTAGGTTTAGGTTTTAGTTTAGGTTTTATTTTATTTTATTTATTTTATTTTATTTTATAGCTTTTTATTTTATTTATTTTAAGTTTATTTAGTTTCTTTAGTTTTAGCTTTTGGGTTTTGGGTTTAGTGTTTGGCCATAGATTGTGTGGTCAGGTTTAGGGTTTTAGGGTTTCCGCCCAGGTTTGTGTCCAGGGTCCAGTGGCTCCATGGTCTTTATGGTTTAGGGTGGGTAGTGTCAGGGTTTAGGGTTTATGGCCCATGGCTCAGTGGTCAGTGGCCTTAGGATTTAGGGTAGAGCCCAGTTTAACATCCACCTGCCAGGGTCCAGGGCCTAGGGCCTGAGAGGTCCAGCCTTAGGCCTTATTATCTAGGGTCCGCCTAGCCTGACTTGTAGGACTCTTTAGAGCCTGGGGGTTTTGGGCTCAGTGGTGCAACTAGGCTCATGGTCTGTGGGTCAGTGAGATCTAGGCCTGAGCCCAGGATTAGGGTTTATAGGGTTAGGGCCTAGGGTTCAGATCTTTATTATAATTCTTTTAAATTAAGCAAACCAAGAGGTTTAGTTTATTTGGTTTATTTTTTTAATTTTAGTTTATTTTTTTATCTTTGGTAGAGTTTAATTTTATTTTATTTAGTTTATATTTTATTTTAGTTCTTCTTAGGTTTAGGTTTAGGTTTTAGTTTTATTTTATTTTATTATTATTTTATACACGATTTTATTTTTTATTTTATGTTTAGGTTTTATATTATTTTTTTAGTTTTGTTTTAGGTTTTATTTTAAGTTTTTTTTAAGTTTTATTTTAGTTTTAGGTTTAGTTTATTTTAGTTTATTTTATTTTTAGTTTAGTTTAGGTTTAGGTTTGTTTATTTTAGGTTGAGGTTTAGGTTTTATTTATTTTAGTTTATTTTATTTTAGTTTAGGTTTATGTTTATTTTATTTTTATTTTAGGTTTACGATTTTTTTTTAGTTTAGGGTTTAGGTTTTATTTATTTATTTATTTTTAGGTTTTATTTTTTTACTTTATTGTTTAGGGTTAGGATTTTAGTTACTTTTTTTAATAATTTATTTTAGGTTTACTTTTTATTTTATTTAAGTTTTGTATTCTTTAGTTTAGTTTAGTTTTTTATTTATTTTATTTTAGTTTAGTTTTTATTTCTTTATTATATTTTCTTTTTAGGTTTTGGTTTAGGTTTAGGTTTTAGTTTATGTTTTATTTTATTTTATTTTATTTATTTTATCTTGGTTTTCATTTTTTATTTATTTTATCTTTATTTTATTAAGTTTAGGTTCAGCTTTTAGGCTCTTTAGGGTTTAGTGTGGTTTAGCATAGGTTTATGATTTAGGAATCAGGGTCTGGGGTCATGCTAAGGCCTAGGGTTTTCATCTTTATTTTTTTATATTTTTTATTATTTTTATATATTTTATTAAATTAAGTATACTAATAGGTTTAAGTTTATTTAGTTTATTTTTTATTTTTATTTAGGTTTATTTTTATTTATTTTAGTTTATTTAATAGGATTATTTTAGTTTATTTATTAGCTTTAGTTTAGGCCTAGTTTATTTTTAGTCATTTTAAGTTTATTTTCTTTAGGTTTAAGTTTATTTTAATCTATGTTTAGCTTTAGGTTTGATTATGTTTATTTAGGTGTTATTTTAGCCTCAGCTCAGGTTTTGATCATTTATAGCCTAGATCTAGCCTCATTTATCTAGGCCCAGGGCCTCTATCTTTAGGCCTGGTATCCACCAGTGGTCTGGGGCCCAGTGGCCTGAGGTCCTGGAGCCCAGTGGGCCCAGGGCCCAGGATCTGTGGCTCAGGGTCCTGAGCCCAGTTTATGGTCTAGCCTCAGAGCCTGGGCCAGGGCCTGAGCCTCAGGGCCCAGTGCCTGGGTCATGGACTCCATGCCTTTAGGCCCAAGGCCTAGATCAAGATCTAGTTTAGGGTCTAGGCTTTAGGATTTAGGGCTCATGGAGCCTCAGGGCCTGTGATCTGGTGGCTCTAGTCAGGGGCATGGTCCGTGGTCAGGCATGTGGTCATGGTCTTGTGGCCTTTAGGGTTTAGGGCCTGGTTTAGGGTCCAGGGTCTAGTGTAGCAGGGTTTAGGGTTTTAGGGTAGGGCCTCATGGTCATGGTTTTCTTTATCTTTAAAACCAACCAGTAGGTTTACCTCAGGGTTTAGTGGTTTAAGTTTAGTGTTTAGGGCTAGAGCTCAGGGGTTGTTAGGGTTATTTTAAAACAGTAACCAGAGGTTTATGTTTATTTAGTTTATTTTATTTAGTTAATTTATTTATTATTTTAATTTAGGTTTATTTTATTTTATCATTTTAGTTTATTTATTTGAATTTAGAAATTTTATTTTAGTTCGTTTAGGTTTAGGTTTAGGTTTAGTTTTAGTTTAATTTTTTATTTCATTATTTAGGCTTTGATTTTATTTTTAGGTTTAGCTTTGGATTTTTATTTTATTATTTTCTTTTTAGGTTTTTGGATTATTTTTAGGATTTTTTTTAGTTTAAGGTTTTGGCTTTATTTTTTATTTAGTTTTAGGTTTTTTTGTGTTTATATTTTAGGTTTAGCTTTTTATTTAGTTTTTATTTTATTTTATTTTACTTATTATTTGTTTAAATTTTATTAAGATTTTTTTATTTTGGTTATTTTATTTTTATTTAGTTTAGGTTTTTATTTATTTTATTTTAGTTTAGTTTTTATTTTTTATTTTATTTTATCTTTAGGTTTAGTTTAGGATTAGGTTTTAATTTAGGTTTTTATTTTATTTTATTATTTTATTTTATTTAGGTTTTGGTTTTTTTAATTTATTTGTTTTTTTAGGTTTTATTTAATTTAGGTTTGGATTTTTTAGGTTTTTTGGGTTTAGGGATTAGAGTTTAGGGTTTAGGGTATAGGGTTTAGGGTTTAGGGTTGTAGGTTTTAGGGTTTAGGGTTTATTATTATAGGTTTAGGGTTTAGGGTTTAAAGTTTAGGGTTAGTTTTAGGGTGATATTTTTTCTAAATTTTTTATTTATTTATTTTTCATTTTTAGGGTTTAAGGTATAAGGTTTAGATATTAGGTTTAGGGTTCAAGTTTTAGTTTAGGGTTTTTGGATTTTGTTTTTTTTATTAGAGGACAAAGTTAGATTCAACCAAGTAACACACCAAGTTTTCTAAGACACAAGTGTTGACATAGATCAAAAATCAGCACGCATAGAGCAAATCAAAAAACCTATATAACTAAAATCATCTCTACTATAAAGATAGTTTAATAAGCAGCAGCTTGGATTGATTGTTCTTTAGTTTCTCCAGTTCCTATCAGAACCACCTCGACCTCTCGAGTAGCAGGATCCATCATCATATCCTCGATCTTTCCCTATGCCACCATCACGGCTATAACCTTCGTCGCTCCTCTTGCCTCCATAACCACCACCGCCTACCACCACCTCATATTCACCCCACTTCATCCCCCACTACCACCGCGGATAACTCAGCCTCCACCATCAAATTTAGACCAAGCTTGGTTGATGGTGATGTTCCTACCAAGTTTTGCCCTTAGGGGCTGAAGTTTAGGTTTAGGTTTATTAGGTTTTAGGGTTTAAGATTATTTTTTAATTTATTTTGTAACTTTAGGTTTAGGTTTAGTGTTTTAGATTTAGGGTTTAGGGCTTAGGATTAGGGTTTAGGGTTTCAGGTTTTGGGTTTAGGGTTTAGGGTTTAGGGTTTAGGGGTTTTGTGGGTTTATGCTTTAGGGTTTAGAGCTGGGTTTGAGTGGGGTTAGGGTTTATGATTTAGGCTTTAGTGTGTAGGGTTTTAGGATCAGTAGGTTTAGTGTGCAGGTAGGGCCTAGGTCAAGTTAAGCCTGTGCTTAAGATTTAGGGTTTAGGGCCCAGGATCATGGCCTGTTTCTATTCACAAAATAAGCAAACCCAGGCCTAGCCATTTAGCTCAATCTAGCCTATCTTTATTTATCTTAGCTCATTCTTATCTTATCTAGGCTCATTTTCTTTATTTAGTTTAGCCTTATCTATCTTGTCATTCTCTAACCTGGCCTTTATCTAGTTTATCTTTGCTCAGCTCAGTGCAAGCCCATTTATCTAGCCTCTCTCATTCATCTCATGTAAGCCTTTAGGTCAGGGCCTGCCCAGCCCAGTGGTCTTGTGGCTCAGGGTATGGTGCTAGGGCCCATGGCCCAGCCATGCCTTGTGGCCCAGGGTTTGGCCCAGGGCCTATGGCTAGCATTTAGAATTGGGCTCAGGGATCTGGGTCTTGGGCCCAGGGCCCAGAGCCCAGGGTCATGGTGTGGGCCTGGTCAGAGTTTAGTTTAGGGCCCAGCTCAGTTTCTTTTTAGTGGCCTGGCTCAGGTTCTGGGTTTAGGTAGGTCAGGTCCGTGATCTAGTTAATTTTTAAACAATGCAAACCCAGTTTAGGTTTTTTGTTTATTTTAGGGTGGTTTGGGTCTCAAGGCCCATAGTTTAGGGTCACTAGATTTAGGTTTTTTTGTTTCATTTTTTTTTAAATTATGTAAACCGATAGTTTAGGTTTAAGATATTTAGTTTATTTAGTTTATTTATTTATCTTAGTTTATTTTATTTTTATTTTTATTTATGTTTATTTTTTATTTTATTTAGTTTTTATTTATTTTATTTTATTTATTTTAGTTTAGGTTTTATATTTAGTTTTATATTTAGGTTTAGGTATGCCTAAGTTTATTTTATAGTTGAGTTTTATTTTAATTTTATTTCAGTTTAGGTTTTATTTTATATTTTGGTTCAGTTTAGGTTTTAATTTATTTTTTTTAGGTTTAAGTTTTAGGTTTTTTTTAGGTTTATTTTTGGTATTATTTTTAGTTTAGTTTAGGCTTATTTTAGTTTAATTTATTTTATTTTATTTAGTTTATGTTTAGGTTTAGTTTATTTTAGGTTTATTTTATTTTACCCATTTTATTTTTATTTGTGTCTAGAATTTTTTTTTGGTTTAGGGTTTAGGTTTTCTTTTTTATTTATTTATTAGTTTTATTAATGGGTTTATTTTTTAGGTTTAGCTTTTTATATTAGGTTTATTTTATTTTTATTTTATGTTTAGTTTTTATTTTATTTAGATTTTGATCTTAGGTTTATTTTATTTTTAGGTTAGTTTAGGTTATTATTTATTTTAGTTTAGTTTATTTTTATTGGGCTTTATTTTATTTTTAGGTTTAGGTTTAGGTTTAGTTTTAGTTTAGGTTTTATTTTATCTTTTATTTTAGGTTTAGTTTTATTTATTTATTTTATTTTAGGTTTTATTTTGTTTTAAGTTTAGGTTTTGTGTCTAAGGGTTTGTTTAGGGTTTAGAGTAAAGGGTTTTATTTAAATTTAGTAAATCGATAGGTTTAAATTTATTTAGTTTATTTTATTTAGGTTTCTTTTTTTATTTTTTTGTCTATTTTAGTTATTTTATTTTAGTTTAGGATTTTATTTTAGTTCCACTTTTAGTTTATTTTTTAAGTTTATGTTTATTTTTAGTTTAGTTTATTTTAGTTTATTTTTGTGCATAGTTTTATTTTATTTTAGGTTTAGGTTTTAGGTTTTATTTTAGTTTACTTTGTGGTTTTATTTAGTTTATTATTTGCTTAGCCACGCCCAGTTTAGGTTTAATTTATTTTAGGTTTAGATTTTATTTATTTTAGTTTAGTTTATCTTAGTTTAGTTTATTTTATTTTATTTTAGGTTTGTTTTTTCAAGTTTAGGTTTAGATTTTATTTTTTTATTTATTTTATGTTTTATTTTAAATTTATTTTCCGTTTAGATTTTATTTATTATTTATTTTATTATATTTTAGGTTTAATTTTTTTTTAAGTTTAGTTTTATTTTACTTTATTTTTAGTTTAGTTTTGTTTTATTTATTTTATTTTATTAGTTTTTTTAATTTTAATTTTATTTCTCTTTAGGTTTAGTTTTATTTTATGTTTTATTTTATTTTATTTTGGTTTTAGTTTTATTTATTTTATTTTTAGGTTTTATTTAATTTAAGTTTAGGTTGTTAGCTAGAGTTTATGGTAGGTTTAGGTTCTTATTTTAGGTATATTTTATGTTTTATTTTTTTAGTTTAGTTTAGGCTTTATTTAATTTTATTTAGTTTATGGTAGGTTAATCATTTAGTGAAGCAGAGGATATTTATCTTTTGTTTAGTTTATTTTAGCCTTAGGCTTTATGTATTTATTTTATTTGATTTTTATCTTAGGTTTAGTTTATTTTTAGTAGGGTTCACCTTTAATCTTTAGGTTTTGTGCCTATTTTAGCTTATCCATCCTTTAATACAGATCCATTTATTTTAAATTTAGTTTAGATTTTTATTCTTATCTTTAGTTTATTTCTTATTTATTTATTTTATTTTATCTTTACATTTTCCTTTTTTATTTCTTTATTTTTTTCTTACTCATTTATCTGTGCTCAGCTCAGCCTTAGCTTTTGTGGCTCAGGGCATGGGCTCAGGGCCTAGGGCTCCATGATCTAGGGCTGGCCCACAGCCTGGGCCTCAGGGCTCAGTAGGTCAGGGCCCAGTGGCTCAGCCATTTGGGCTGGTCTGGGGTCATCTAGCGCCATGATAGCTCAGTGGCTCTCAGTGGCCTAGGTCCCCAGGTCTTGTGGCCTTATAGTTTAGTATTCTTTCTTAGGTCAAGGTTAATCCAGGATCAGGGTATTTTAGGGCCTTTTTATTTACAAACCCAAGTAGGTTTATTTAGTTTATTTTATATTTATTTTAGAATTTATCTTGTACTTTTATTTATGTATTCTTTATTTTTTTAGCTACCCCATTTATCTTTAGTAGCTTTTAATTAGTTAATTTTGGCCTTTTAGGCCATGTTTATTTTTCTTTAGTCTTTTTTATTTATCTGTTTATATCAGCCTAAGTTTTATCTTTATCTGGTATGTTTGGCCTTTTTCCTTTCAGCCTAAGATCAGCTTAGCCTAAGTAGGCCTTTAGTGCCTAGGTTTATTTTCATCTTATCTAGCCTGGGGCTCAGTTTAGTTTATCTTATGCTCAGTCAGGCCTCATTTATCTAGCCAGCCCATGTTTATCTTATATTTTACCAGGGCCTCATCTTATATTCATCTATTCTAGGCCTATTTCTGGCTATCAGTGGGCCCAGGGCCCAGGATCTAGGCTCAACGTCCTCTTTATAAAAGATCAAAAACCAGACAGCCCAGCCCATCAAGCCCACCTAATCCATCTTTTACTCCATCTCAAAGATGGCCTGTGGCTCAGTGATCACTCAGGTCCTAAGGCCCAGGGCCTTGTGGCCCAGGGGCCCATGGCCCAGTGGCCCAGTGGTCAGTGGCTGTGGCCCAGTATCTCCAGGCCAAGGCCCTGGGCCCATGGCCTGGGCCTGCCCAGCCTCAGCCTGGGGATCTCTGGCTCAGATCTTGGGCCTCAGTGGCCTAGTGGCCTGGCCCAGGGCCCAGGATCAGCGCCTCAGGGCCCAGTGTCAGTCAGCCCAGGGTCCTGAGATCTGGCCCAGTATTAGGCCCATCTTCCCTCAGGCCGAGCCTTAGCCTTTCATTTCTAGACTCTAAGCTCATCTTGTGGCCTCATGCCTAGGTTTCGAGCCCAGGCCTAGTCTCACTTTAACCCCATTCATCTTATCTAGTGGCCCATGTATGCTATGTTGCTCATCTATCTTAGCCTAGCCTTTATCTTAGCTATGCTCACATCTTTATCTTTCATCTTTGGCCTAGCCTTTTCTTAGCCTAGCTCAGGTCTTTATCTTATCCATCTTAAGCCCATTATCAGGGCTGGGCCTTTGGGGAGGGCCCTTGATCTTAGTCCCCCCATAACCAAGCAAACGGATTTTATGCCTATGTCTAGCCCAATTCACATCTTTATCCATCTTAGCCTGGCTTATGTGGCCCCTGTGGCTCAGGGTCTAGGGCCTGGGGCTCAGGGTCACCTTTGAGTCTTAGGTTTAGTCAGCCTGGAGCCACAGGCTCAGTGGCTCAGGGCAGGGCTCAGGGCACTTGGCCTCTGGCCTAGGGTCAGTGGCTTAGGGTCAGCTGTGTGTGGCTCAGCTCCTGGGTCTTGGGCTGGCCTAGTGGCCCAGGATCTGTGGCCTATAACTAGTGGTCAACCCTTAGGTTTAGGTCTTTGTCCATCTTTACAAACTGTAGCCTAGCTTCATTTAGTTCATTATTTATTTCATCTATTTCCTTATTTTATTTCATTTAGCCTTTCTTTTATTTATTAGTATTTTATTTTAGGTTTCATTTATCTTATAAATCTTTAATTTTAGTTTATTTTTTTTAGCTCAGCTTTAGGTTTAGGTTTAGTTTATATTTTTAGCTGAGTCTCATTTTTATTTTATTTTAGGTTTAGATTTTGTTTTATTTCTTTAGGCTTTAGGTTTCTTTATCTTTTATTTAGGTTTTAGGTTTCTTTAGGTCTTTTGTAGGCCTTTTTTAGGTTTTATTTTAGAGTTGGCTTTTATTTTAGTTTATTTTCTTTATTTTGTTTAGGTTTAGGTTTAAGATTAGTTTATTTTAGGTTTCAGTTTATATTTTATTTGTCTTAGTGAAATTTATCTATTTTACGCTCAGCTTTATTTTATTTTTTTAATTTTATTTTATTTTAGTTTAAGATTTTTTTTAGGTTTTATTTTTAGGTTTAAGTTTTATTTAGTTTTATTTTATTTTATTTTAGGTTTATTTAATTCCATCTTTAAGTTTAGTTTTATTTTATTTTGGTTTTATCTTAAAGTTAATTTTATCTTTAGTTTAGTTTTTATTTATTTTATTTTATTTTATTTTAATTTATTTTATTTTTAGTTTAAGCTTCAAGAAAGAGTTAGGGTTTAGTTTAGGTTTTTTTTTTAAAATTAAGTAAATTAGTAGGTTTAAGTTTATTTAGTTTATTTTTTATTTATTTTAGTTTATTTTAATTTTATGTTTATTTGGTTAATTTTTTATTTTTATTTAGTTTAGTTTTAATTTTTTATTTTAGTTTATTTTTTAGGTTTAAGTTTAGGTGTCGCTATTTTTTAATCTAGTTTTAGTTTTATTTTATTTTAAGTTTAGTTTTATTTTATTTTTAAGCTTCAGTTTAGGTTTTATCTTTACCTTTCCACAGTTATAGTCAGGTTTATTTTAGGTTTTATTTTAGCTTAGATTTAGATTTATTTAATTTAATTTAATTTATTTTATTTATTTAGAGTTTATGTTGCTTTTATTTTAGGTTTAGTTAGTCTTTATTCTCTTAGCTTTATTTAGTTTAGGTTTCAGTTTATTTTATCTTTGTTTATTTTAGGTTTTCAGATTTTTTTGCTTTGGTTTCTAAGTTTTATTTTTATATTTTTATTTTTATTTTTAGGTTTATTTTTAAGTTTAGGTTTCTTTATTTAGTTTTATTTTAAGTTTATTTTATTTCTTTTTCAGTTAAGGCTCTTTATTTTTATCTTTTATTTGCTTAAGTTTTATTTATTTTATTTTATTTTATCTTATTTAAGCCTATTTTATAGCTTTTGGGCATGTAGGTGGCCCAGCCTCAAGATTTGGCCTAGGGCTCAGATCAGGGCTCAGCCTAAGGCCTAGGATCTGTGCCTAGCCATGTAGAGCTCAGTGGCCTGTGGCCTGTGGCCTAGGGTCAGATAGGCCCAGGATCTAGGATCTAGATCAAGCTTCATTTTTTATTATTATCTTTACCTAACTCCAGCTCAGGCCTAATCCATTAGGCTCAGTTATCTATCTTAGCCTGTGGGTTTAGTCAGTGGGCCCAGGTCTATTTAATCTATTTAACTTATCTTTCTCACATTTAGGTCTTTTTAGTTTTATTTTAGTTTATTTTATCTTTTAGTTTAGTTTAGGTTTATTTATTTATTTTTAGCTTTATTTTATCTTTTATTTTCTTAGTCTTAGGTTTCATTTTATATCTCTTGTTACAGAACCTTGATTTAGTTTTATTTTATTTTAGTTTTGATTTTATTTAATCTAGGCTCAGATTTTAGATCTTGGCCTAGGGCCATGGGTCAGGATCTGGGGCTCAGTGGCTCAGTGGCTGTGCCTTTGGCCTAGGTCCGTGTTTATGACTCCATCATTGTGGGTTAGGGTTTAGGATTAGGATCAGGATCTTGGCCTTGTGGATCATGCTTTGGGTCAAAGGCTGTTTCTAGGGTGCGTAGGCATGGTTTAGGCTGTTATTTGGTGGTAGGTTTAGATTTAGGATTGGGATGGTTTTAAAAAAAAAATTAAGTAAACCTAAATGTTTAGATTTATTTAGTAAATTTAGTTTTATTTATTTTAGTTTCACGCTATTTTTTATTTTCTTTATTTAGTTTATTTTTTTATTTGTATTTAGTTTATTTTATTTTAGGTTTATTTATTTTGTTTAGGTTTTCTATTTTAGTTTGTATTTTAGGTTTAGGTTATTTGTTTTAACTGAGTTTTATTTATATTTTATTTTAGGTTTAGGTTTTATTTTATTTTAGGTTTATTTTGTAGGTTTTTATTCTCGCTTTAGGTTTAGGTTTTAGGTTTTATTTTAGGTTTTATTTTTAGGTTTTATTTTTTTTATGTTTTGGTTTATTTATTTATTTTATTTTCTTCTGCTTAGGTTTAGTTAATCCATGTAGTTTAGGTTTTTTTTATTTTAGTTTAGGTTTTGATTTATTTTATTTTTATTTTAGTTTAGGTTTTCTTCGCTTAGGGTAGTTTTATTTTTATTTATTTTAGCTTTATTTAGGTTTTGGTTTTATTTAGTTCCTTATTTTATTTTATTTTAGTTTATTTATTTTATTTAAAGTTTAGTTTTTATTTTATTTAGGTTTATTCTTAGGTTTATTTTATTTTATAGTTTAGTTCAGGTTTTTATTTATTTTATTTTAGTTTTTATTTTTATTTTTTTATTTTTTTATTTTATTTTCTTTAAGTTTAGGTCTAGGTTTTAGTTTAGGTTTTTATTTTATTTTACTTAGGTGTAGGTATTTTTATTTATTTTATTTTTTAGGTTTTATTTAGTTTAGGTTTAGGTTTTTAGGTTTTTAAGGTTTATGGTTTAGAGTTTTTTTTGGAGGGGAACCCCATGTAGGGGAATTTTATTGCCACGAAAAGGGGGTTACATGGTCCTTAAGAAGGGATAAAATCAAGAATGACTCCTCAAAGAGCTACAATCAGCCTAGAGAGTGAATCCCCTATCTAAGTACAACCATAAAATAGAAAGAAAAAGCAAAGAGAAAAGAAAATAGTAAGAGAAACAAAAGTAGCCAAAAGGAGAAGCTAGAGGATAGCCTTCAACAAAAAGTTGTGAAGATGAGAGAAGCATATGCCACCTACAGAGAAGGAACTTGTAAGGAAACAAAACAGAACCTGTAAACATTTAGAGAAAGAAATTAGCACACGTAGAGAATTACAATAACTGAAGAAATAAATGAGAGTGAGAGAAAACTAGAGAATTGTGTGAAGGAAGGCTCAGGCTCAGTCACACAAGAATGGGGCACCCACATGCATGTGCATTCAAACTTTAAAGGAAGGGTTACATCACAAATGCTACTACCAGCCAAATTATGAGTGAAATCATCCCAACCATCATAGCCTACATACCTGGGAAGGCGCCAATCGGATGAAAATCATTTGATCTTTAATGCTCAGATAAAAACAATGGAAAAATACACCATAGAAGGAAAGGAAACACAATTCAATCAGGCAAAGGGATGCAACCAATCTTTTGAAAGAACAACACCACCTATGTATTCCAACATAACATGTGAAAGAGTTGCCAACACAAACCTCTCGCCTAGATTACTCATCATGGCAAGGAAAACACCCCATAGTGAAAAGCCAATCAAGAGTAAATACCGTGTTAACATCCACCTATTAATAACTAGATCACACCAATAATTATATAGTCTAATAGAGCCAAGAGTAACCTAAATGAGATAAACCCATACAAAAAGCAATGTAATGAGGCTAACCAACAATAATCAACAAATAAAAGGCAGAATCCAACTAAAAAAATAACCCTAACATAATAACCAATAATCCATTCATTGATAGCCAATATAAAACCAAATAGTGTAACCAATAGAGGAGAATGTAGGCAACATTACAAAAATTGAGCCATGTTAGGAATCAAAAAATATATAGCCCAAAAATCCATCATGTGTAGGGAAAATGGACGAACTACTAAGCAAACAACAACAGCAATATTGAAAGGAAAAGGTGACCAAAAGAAGTCCCAACCGGAGGAAATAAAAAGAATCACAAAACTAAAAAGAGAAAGGGAAACAATGAACATAATCAGTAAAGTAACTAATTGATCCTTGAGGGTTGAGAAAAGGAGCAGCAAAACCTAGCATATCCAGTGAAACATGCGACAATCCCATGAAAGAGGGCTATCAGCAAATAAAATTAGAAGCCAACATGTTAAAAAACAAATAGTAGGTAAGCAATAGATGAGGAAGAAGAGGCAAATAACCAAGACAGATAACCATGAAAAGGCAAAGCAGGTGCGCAGAAAACCGAGAAGAGGAGAGTGCAGATCAAGAAAATAGAAAGAGGAAAATACAATAAAGCAAATAGTTAATCGAAAGCAGAGAAACAAAGATAATGTAACTTAATTTTGAGGTAAGGTAAACCAAGTTTTCCAAATTAACCAAACCAATTTAGAAGACTAGAATGATCATAAAAGGTGAGCACCTCTAATCTAGCACCTAAATTAGCAAGATAGTCACAAGCATTTCCTTCATGCCAAATGTGAGTGAAAAATAGACTTGAGAGAGGAGAGCTCTAGTATGATTAAGGAGGTAGTATAAATGTGTTTCCCACCTTGGTGGAAGTCAACATATCAATGAGCAAAGCATCCACTTCAATCCAAATATTGAGCCAACCTTTAAAACAAATCTCTATATCTTTGTTAATAACCATTAATTCAAGAAAGATAATAGAACAAGCTTTAAGGGGGTAGGCAAAAGCACAAATGCCACTAACTTTAAGGTTTCTGAAAATGCCACCAGAACCAAAAGAATTTTGAAGACAGAGCCATCAGTATTTATTTTGATAATATTGTTATGAAGCTTTCTCCAATAGATAAGCTTATCTTCTTTCTAATTGGGGATCTCATGGAAGCTAAGACCTAGCTTGTTGCCCACAAATTTGCACCCTTTAAAGTGGTTGTTCGTATTTAAGCTACAATTACATAAAGCACAAATTTTTTCTTTAGTTCTAGAAATAATCTTATTATGGTTCATAGGGATACCATGATGTTTGGCATCATTTCTATCCATCCATATGAACCATATAAGGGTGATAGCAGTACTTACTTTAATGTGACCTTTCATAGTTTTATGAAAATAAACATCAAGAAGTTGATATAAGGATAAAGAACCATGAAAATGGTTAATATTGAAAAGTTCATCATACCAAACCCACAATTTGGAGGCAATAGCTCCATTAACAAAAAACATGATTCACATTCTCAATGTGAAAACAACAATAGCATTTGGAAGGCAATAAAGCCTTTTCCCACATCAAAGAGTCAAGAATGAAATTTTTAGAATTCTCCAAATAAAGATAGATTAGGAAATAGGGATAATGTTATTCCAAATTTTAAAACACATTGAGAAACCATGGGCTTCTAATATGATTCCAAACCTCTTAAGGATAAAATCACCATTATGAGACTTAAAAGAATCTTATCGTGCTTGTTAGAAATGATAGGAATGTTAGTGAATTTATCTAAAAGAGAAATAGAATATAATCAGTGATTTTACTATTATTCCAATTATTATTAATCCAAAAGAGTTCACTTTAATAGTAAATGAATGTAGATAAGAAATCATCAATAGAACCACCAAACCAATTGTCTTGCCAAAAGTAAGAAGATCCAGAGTTAACCCCCCCAAGATATACGGGATTGAACTTCCCATTTGATGGAGCAAAGTCTTTTCCAGATAGGGGAGTCACCCACTTTGTAAGGGAAAATAAGAGGATGCTAACCCTGGCAGTATTTAGTAGTCATGAAGTTTGCCCAAAGACTATTATTACTCTTAAAATTCCACCAAAGTTTATGAGAGAAAGCAGTATTATCTTCACAAATTGACTTACAGCCAATCCCACCCTCAGCAAGGGTGCCACAACTTTTATACCAAGAAGTCCAATGCATCCTTTAGTAGAATTGTTAGAGCCCCAAAAAAAATTTATTAAGGAGACATTCTATTCTTTAAGGTAGAGTAGGGATGATGGTTTGAATAAGATAAAGAGGCATGGAATTAAAGGTACTCTTGAGCAAAGTAAGCCTGCCACCCAAGGAAAGTAAGTGAAATTCCCAAACAGAAATTTTATTAGCAATTTTTTGGATTAGATCATCAAAGAGATGTGATCTTTTTGACCTTGCATGAGGAGCACCAAGATATTTAATAGGGAGTTTTGTTGTTTAAAATTAGTGATTCTCAAGATTTGATTGATTTTGTTACTGGAGATTTTAGAAGAGGTAATGAAATAACTTTTTCCCTCATTGACATAAATACCACTTTTTTACCAAAATTATTTAAGAAATTCTTAATGCATTTAATGTGATGGATGGAAGCATTACAAAAAATAATGAAATCATCAAGAAACTAAGATGAGACAAAACCACCAAGAGTTCTAAAATACATGCTAGATTATTGTGAAAAAGGTCATTTAAGATCCTTGAAAGATATTCCACAACAATAATAAATAGGGAAGGGGACAAGGGGTAACCTTGCCTCAAACCATGAGAAGAAGGGAAAAAACTTAAGGCCTGACCATTAAGAATAACATAAAAGATAGCAAGAAGAACGTTATCCCAAGAGATGTTGTCAAATGCTTTAGAAATAATTTAAATAGATGTTACCATTTATTAGAGCATCCAAATCATGAATCATTCTTGAGCAAGAAGAACATTATCGATATAGCTCTACCTCTAATGAAACTAGTTTGGTTGAAGGAGATAAATTTTTTGGAGAAGAGGACTAAGTCTATTAGCAAGCATTTTAGCAACCAGTTTATGAAAGAAAGTGCAAAGACTAATAGGTCTGAAATCACTCCAGGATTCAGGATTCTCAATTTTAAGTATAAGGATAATGGAGGTACTAGAAAAATATCTAGGAAGAGGATTACAGAAAATAAAACACATCAACTAAATCATTTTAATAATAGGCCAATAAAGTGGAAAAATTGTATCGTATAACCTTGGACAAATAGATCAAGATTCATGTTATTAAGAATTTTACCAATCTCCTTTTCCGTAGGCAACCTAGTAAGCAAATGATTGTCATCACTGGTAATGGTTGAGGGGATCAAATGGGAGCTAGAAATAGCATCTAAAGTGTGGTTCTTGTTAAGAATATTTCTAAAGTGACTAACAATCGAGGCTTTAATCTCATTAGTGTCAGTGATCCAATCTCTAGTATCACTTTTAATTTTTTGGATGGAGTTTAAAGCTCTCTTTTTATTGAATAAAGCATGAAAATACCTTGTATTTTTGTCCCCATCAGCAATATGCTTACTAGCAACCTTTTGCCGCCAATAAGTTTCTTCCATATTCTGATAGTTAACTAGATTATCTTTGGCTTCATTCAAATCCTTCTACTTAGAAGAGTCAGCCAAAACTACATTTTCAAGACTACAAACCAAAAGCCCCATATTTTTGATATTAGCAAAGAGATTTTCAAAACAATGCTTGTTCCACCAAATAAGGTTTTGTTTAAGCCTTTTAAGTTTAAACTAGAATCTAATCATACTCCTAACTGAATTATCAGGGTGTAAGGGGGCAACCCAATTGGTGGTAACAACTTTTAAGAAAATGAGGTGTGAATCCACATATTTTGAAATCTAAAAGAGGAAGAGGAGGATAATCTTTAGAGTTATTTTAAAAAAATCAAAAGAGGAGCATGATCACAAAGGTTCTACTCAAATGTTCAATAGAGGTAAGAGGCCTGATTAATCCAATGAGAGTTAAAAAGGATTCTATCAAAGTGTTGCCAAAGTTTAGAGTTATGCCAAGTGTAATTAGAACCAGAATAACCAATGCCAATAAGGTTACATTCAAGAATCATATTAGAGAATCCTTCCATAGAATGAATATTAGAGAGCAACCTCCCTTCTTTCGTGAGGAAGAGAGATAGTGTTGAAATCACCCCAACCAACCAAGGTTTGTTAATGCTTAAAGCAAAACTTCTTAAGTTGTCCCAAAGGATGTTCCTACCAACTCTATTATGAAGTAAAACAACTTGATGGAGATCATCTAAAATGGAAACATTAAGTAAATTGTTCCAAGCACCAAATTTTATTACCGTATTAGAAAAAAGTTATTAAAATCGAGCATTCTAGCAACATGATTGATATTAGAAGCATTTACGAGAGGTTC
>JAKCPB010000189.1:0-67500 GCA_021442155.1 Cymbidium sinense | reverse complement strand
AGGTTTAGGTTTAGTTTTTATTTATTAGTTTATTTTTTATTTTATTTTATTTTTTGGTTTAGGTTTTATTTTTATTTTTAGGTTTAAGTTTAGGTTTTATTTTATTTTTTTAAGTTTAAGTTTATGTTTTTTAGGTTTATTTAGGTTTTATTTAGTTTAGGTTTAGGTTTATTTTAGTTTATTTTATTTTATTTTTTTAGGTTTAGGTTTAGGTTTATTATTTTAGGTTTAGGTTTAGGTTTTATTTATTTTAATTTAGTTTATTTTAGTGTAGGTTTAGGTTTATTTAATTTTTAATTTAGGATTAAGTTTTTTATTTAGTTTAGGGTTTAGGTTTTATTTTTATTTATTTTTAGGTTTATTTTGTTTATTGTTTAGGTTTAGGTTTTGTTTAGTTACATTGTGATGAAGACTTACTCCAGACGATTGAGCACAACCCTCTTTACATTATAGTGGATGTTGGTAATACATCTAGAGTTCCATTTGAGTATTAGTTAACATTATGAGTCTAAGAACCCTTGCCTACTTGAGGATCGACATCTCTAAACTCCAAAAAGAAAGCATGATGTTGAAAGGATGTAATGAATAAGGTGAGAGGACCTTATGGTGTTTATTTTTGGATGTATACGAGATCATAGGGGTATACTTTTTTGAGTTGATGGGTACAACATTGAGATATGATGTGCTATCTCAAAAGAGAGACATCACCTTACAATGGACTTAATCACATAATAAGGACTCTAAGGCATGATGGGACTTGCATGTACCAAGATTTTTCCCCTATATGGATGAATAAAGTAGGTTTATATTAAATCGTTCTTAAGTTCCTTATGAAGGTAAGCCTCCATAGTTAATTACATCTTAGGAAAAAAATTTCTTAAGAATACTCTCGATTAGAGTAGCAATTATCATCTAAAGATTTCAAGGTTAGACTATCAAAGGATTGGTTGTATTTGAAAATCAATTGGGAAATTTCAAGGAGAAGACTTATTTTGAAATCCAAATGAAATAAGTAGGAAATGCTCATGATACTAGAAGAGTGAGCATTCCAATCTATCCTATGATTGGGCTTTATAAGTTTGAAGATGAGGAGATTTATATGCTTTGAGTTGAAATTTAATTAGATTACTAGGGCTTATAATCCACCAACACAAGGTTGTGGGAATGCCTAAGAGATGAGAATTTATACTGTAGCCTGAAAGAAATAGATACCTCGAATCCTAAATCTAGGGTTAGTATGAGCTAAAGCATGACTTAAATCTAAGTGACAGGTGGACATAAGGGTTTACCTCACAAGAGATAATAAATTGTCACTTACGGACTTATAACTTCCTAGAGTGGCATTGCTAACTCCTCCATGATTTTAAAACCATGTTATTTGGTCTTATGAATTGGAGGATAGCTAGTAGTTATTTAATTAGAAAGAAGTCTAAACACACTCCCTAAAGACTAGAGACATGAGTGGTATGAGCATATGCAATCTATAAATACATGATGAAATAATTTATGGGTCAAATCACTAGAATGTGTTCTCCACCATAGGGATGCCCTCATAGTCAAGCATTCCTTTATCATGCAAGGATGAAGATCCTTCATGTTCAAGAGAGAAAGAATATGCATGCATGATGTGAAACATACAACCATACAACTAAGGGTTGCTAAATCTTTTAATTATCTTATTCATGTCATTGGCTTTATGATGAGGTTATGAGTATTTAAAATTTAGTTATGGGTGATTAGTTAGGTAGAAAAGTTATTTTTATCCTAAGAACTGTCGTATCCAATCAACACATAAAGCATCAATCATTTAAGAAACTATGAAAAGCATGTCATCTAATGTAAACATAACATCAAACAATTATATAAATTATCATAAAAGAATCGATCTAGTCACTAGAACCAAAGAGAAAAGATGGGTAGCAGCTCCTTATACAACTGGAATATGAAAGAATAATTATAATTGTATTAAATGCTATGGAGGTCTTCATTCTTCATATCTCCATTTTTTGATTTGGTTCCTTCTTTGATTTGGATGGTGCTTGCTTAAAGGCATCATAAACCGAGGATAAAGCCTTTCCCTTTCATCCTAATCTCCATACATAATCTAATTTATTACAAAATTACATTTATATGGAAAACTAAATCTAACTACACCTACAAAATAGTGGTTAGCTAAATATACATATAATCCCAAGCAGTTGTATTTATAATTTGGACTTACCCTACATGGGTAAGCCCATTTATTATTTGCTTGATTTAAGCAAACAAAGCATTCACATTTATTTTTTAAGCATCCTTAAGCATAATCCCTTGCAAAAAATATGATTAGGCTAATATTGGCCTATCATCAAGTCTCTGAATTACACATAACATCAATCTAAAATAATCATAAATAAAATAAAATACATCAAATCATACACATCTTAACTTAGAGCTAGAAGTGGTGACTTAAATCTAATGTGTATAAGTATTGTGTATCTTTTTAGGCATTTAGTTGTATTTTCTAAGTGTAGAAGGATTCAATTTAACATGAAAGGTTGATCTCACTTGAAGTAGTTTAATTGATTTGAGAATTTTAATTTATTTTTCTTTTTTATTTTTTGATTACACTTAGAAATTAAGTATTATAAGAGGAAAAGAGGATTCCTTTTCAACTACCTTAAGTCACTTTCAAAGTATATTAATTTGTTTAGTTTTCTTTAGTGAATGGATTAAATGATTAATTTAATCTAAGTTTAGGTTCACTTTAAATAATCCTATTCAAAATGAAAGGCATCTTAAGATTAATTTAATTTAATTACTACTACATGACATATATTAAATCATTCCTTTCCATCATGTAACATGCATATGATTTAATCTATGTATCTATACATACATATTTTAACACACTTAAATGATGAATGTATGTGTATGTTTATAATTTATATTTTATTTGATTGAATTATTTAAACAAATTAATTTAAACTATCAAATTCTTATACAAAAAAAACATGAATGAAATTAAATAAGCATGTGCCATTAAACCAGGAAGTGAGGTAATCAAATGACCTCCTTGAGCTAAAAAGCCTCATATTCTGGATGTGGGCTATATATTCATTCAAATATATATAAATTCATACATGGCTAATTAAGTCAATTGTGAATGCAATTTTAATAAAATGGGATTTTCATTCACTAATTACATATGCATGTGAATGACATTTAGGGCTAACTAAAACCTGTATTTAGATGTCCATATATACTTTCTTTCTTGGACACACATGGATGTATACATAAATGAGGAAAGAAAACCATGCAAGATATATTTTTTTTATTGTGTTATATATATATGAATTAAAGCTCTATCAAATTCTAATGTTGAAATACATATAATGAAATCAAATAGTACGTGCCATTATTAAAACATTATGAGTAATCAAATGACCTCCTTGCTTTTAAGCCTTGTTCTCGGTTCATACTATATACCCATTAACATTCAATCTTATATAAATCAACACATGAATAGGAAAGAGAACTCAACATTCATACTCAAGCTATAAGCACATGCATTTATTTATTTATAACTAGCATCATAAAACATATTATTATTCATTTATAAGCTTTTGAAAAATACATTTGGATTTAATAGTGATAATCATACATATATTAAATTAAATCATCACATGCAAGCTTACATAAATGAAATCCATTTTATTTTACTTGATTTTGAAAATATGGATGCATGAATTCAAATGACATACCAAATTTAACATGATTGGAAGAGGACAATCACATATAAGCATGTGATTCATTCAACCAAACTAGTTCTTAAGGACAATCAAATCAAATAAGATTATTTAAAAAACCAAAGCTTCTTTATTTATAAGTTTTGGATGATTTGATTTAAGAGGAGAAGAGAAATCATCACTTTTTTTTTTAAACCCATTCCCACTTTAATGATTTGATTTAATTTAAGGAAATGTAATTAAGTTGATTTTATGGGTTAATTAAGTTGAACCCTTAATTAGATGAATTAATCACCCTTACCTATGTCACCTTAAAGTAATTAACTAAATAATTATGAGCCAACATGATATGCATGGAAAATAAACTTGCAATGATCTAGGAAATAAAAGGGCCTAATGCAATTAATGTTTAATAGTTAATTAGATTAAGGGACTTAATTAATTACTCTTATGGTTTTCCAATACATGTGGACTAACCATAATTTCATTAAACTCCTTTGGGTTATAAACACAAGAACTACCCCATGATTTAATTAATTGGTCTAATGTGATTATGATTTTAATTTGATTAAGTGATTTAATTAATTAGTTAAATATTAATTAATTTTATTTTAAAGGGTGAAATGAACTTGGGGAAAGGGTCTCAACCCTATTCCTTAGTTCACTTACTATTGAACAATGATTAATAAATTAACCAATTTGTTGTATTCATGGGATTAATTAATCATTAATTAACTTAAAGAGTAGTTAAAGTTTAATTAGTGAATTTTCCTAATTAAGTGAGCAATAAATCCCAAGAAAATCATTGGAGGTAGAGGTCATCCCATTAAATTAACCCATAGAATTTAGCATTAATTTCTCAAGTAATTAAACAATAATTATGCTTATTAATTTATAATTAAACCTTAATTACTATTCAAAATTAGTTAAGATCATTTTTAATTAATTCTCCTAAATATATTTAAAATAGGTATTTATTTCATTTTTATTTCTATGATTTTTATGATTTTTAGAAGTTTTATCCATTAAAAATGATTAATTAAGCCTAATTAAAGCTTAATCCTATTGGCCATGCGCATGGCCATTCCACGGCAATGGGGATTGGCTATTTAAAACTTATCGACTTTACTGTGTATGGTGGATGCTTTCTCTCCATCCAATCTAAGATCAAAGACGATTAATCCTACAAATTAGAATTAAATCGATCTAGCATATTTCATGACCATCCATTCCAATCATGAAAATGGGCTGTGATCTAACGTCACGTGAGTGAGGGAGAATGGAGTCCATCCTCCATTGCTCACTTGATTCAAGCTTAAAAGGATCCCACACCTTCATGACATCGATCGGAGGGGATCAAACGATCAAGATCAGATAAGATGCAAGTTTTCTTCAAAAAGCTCCAACCCATTTTGCCTAAGGATTGGTTTGAAAGCATACCTCTTATGAGCTCAAGATTGGTGGAATGATTGAGGAAGCTTTATCTAGTGGAGATGAAGCTATATTGAGTAGCAATTGGATCAATTCCTTGACGTTCACTCAGAAGGCCATGAACTAATGATTTGGAGCTTAACTTTGATCGAAGTCTAACCTCCAGTGCTCTGGAAGCTTGGGAGATGATTCACTCTTACTCGATGAGGCCTATGGAAGGTGCATGCAAAGTTAATTTGATTTTCATGTAGAAATGGAGAAGTTAGGTCAAAAATGGGAGTGTCCTTTATTTGGAGCAGAATGACATTTTTGATCAAGGAATGAGCTTAGAGATTATAGCAGGTAGTTAGGGATCTAAGGAATGATTTTTTGTGTGTGTTTGAGTGGAAATGAGGGGTATACCCCCCTTCATATTGATGGTGGGATTAGTTTGGCTTCTAGTGGTTGTCCACCATCTGAGTGGTGGTGGCAGGGAGGAGGGTTATTGGCTCGGCTTGGTTGGTTGAAGGTGTGGAGAAGGCTACCAAGAAGGAATCATGGGTGTCCTATGGGTTTTAAATGCTCCAATGGGGAGGGTGAGGTGATTTCACATCCCATGGGTCATGGCGACCAAACCACTTAGGTAGTTGGCGATGTCTAGGTGCAGGTGGACCATTGGGAGAGTACAAGTGGCCAAGAATGAAATGACCACATACATGGGTGATTTTCTCATTTGATGTCCTTGACCTAAGGGTAGAATGATCATTTGGCATTGGATTTGATTTAGGCAGATTTGAAATGAGCCAAAAGTAGGTTATCCCAAATTTCAAGTCAATTGGAGTTGATTAGGTTAGGTTTGGCTCAATTTGACTAATTTAGGACAAATTGGGTTAGGTTACATCAAGTTGACCAATTGGTCAAATTGGGTCAAACCAAGGGTTGGGTCAAGTTCATATGATCATTTGGGATGTTTTGGTTCAATTGGTTTGGTTTAGTTTGGCTTAGATTTGATTTTGGCTCATTTGAATTCATTTGGGTCAAATGGGTTAGGTTGACCAATTTGACCAAATTGGCCAAATTGGCTTGGGTTGGGTGTTGGTTTGGGTTTAGTTGACAAATTGAAGATGATTGTAGGCTTTGGTTTCAATTAATTTGGATTATGTTTTGATTTAGGCAAATTTGAACTTTTAGCTCAATTTGGGCTAAGTATGTCAATTGGGTTCAATTAATCATGGCTTTGGTCAAGTTCAACAATCAATTTGGAATGAACTTGAACCATTGGTTGTAATCAATCTGGTTTATATTTTTATTTGACCCAATTTGATCTTTTAGGTCAATTTGGGTCAACTTAGGTCAAGAGGGCCAATTGGGGTTGGTTTGACTCAATTAAAGGTCAAGTCATATTCAAATATTGATTTTGATTTAGTATGAATCATTGGTTTTGAAGGGATTTAGCTTAGGTTGCAATTTGGCTAGTTTGGGTTCATATGGGTTAAGGGGTTGACTTGGTCAAATGACCAACTTTACTTGGTTTGACCTAATTTGTGAGATTGATCAACCTAGGGTGATCAACAATCATGATGAGAGGTTCTGATGGGCTTGGTTCAGTCCAATTTGGGTAGGATTAGAACTTGGCTCAAATAGGTCAAATTGGCCACTTTGGGTCAAGTGGACCAATTGGGTTTAGTTGGCTTGATTTTTGGTTGAGTTTTATTTAGTTGAGTTTATATATGGATTTGGGATTGATATATAAATTCAATTACGCTTGGGTTCAAATGGGTTTTGGTTCATTTGAACATTTCAAGTCAAAAAGGAAAACTTATGTTTGACCTGGGTTGATTTTGGTTTGGCTTGATGATTGTAGATTTTATTTATATTTATGAATATGATTGAAGGTATGATTGATTCATGAGAAAATCAATTGAATTTGGGTTTTGGAATGAAGGAATTTGGCTAAGTCCATGGAGTTGGGTCATGTGGCATAGGATTGGATTTTGATTTTGTTTGATTTAGTTTGATTTTGTTTTGATGATTTAAATGTATATTTCATTTAAATTTGTGAATATGATTGAAAATATGATTAATTTGTGAGAAAATCAATTGAGTTTGACTTGATTTGGATTAATATTTGTCTAAGTCCATGGATAAGTCATATGGCTTAAGAAGGGTTTTGATTTAATTTGATTTAGTTTTGATCATTTGAATGTAGATTTGATTTATATTTAGAAAGATGATTGAAGATATAAATTTATTATGAGAAAATCAATTTATTTTAGATTGATTTGGATTAAGATTTGCTAAGTCCATGGGATAGGTCATATGGTTAGGAAGGGTTTCAAGTTTGAATTTGATCATGGCTTCAATCATTTGGTTTTGGAATTTGGGTTTGGATTTGGATTTGAATTTGATGTTTGAATTGAACTTGAGGTTTGGTTTCCAAGGTAGAACATGGATTGGATTTGGGTTGTAGGGTAGATGGATTATCCTAATCCTAAGGCATAACTAATCCTATTTAACAGTCTTTAATTAAGTGTTTACTAATTTAGAAGTGTCTTATGAGGGAAGTCTTAGTGTAGAAGACTAAAGTCTAAGATGGGAAGATTGAATCGCACTCCAAAGTGAGGTCAAGCCTTAGGCTCCATAGTGTTGCCCTTGAGATAGATGATTGGAAGATTTTACATTTCACATACTTGGATACATGAGAACAACATAGTTTCATCCTCTCTACATCATGTATGAAGTTTGTGAGAGGTGGGATCATCTACTATGTCAAAGGAGATCTCAAGCCATTTACAATTCATGAGTCATATATGAGGATGGACTTACTACCTCCCTCAAAATCAACAAGTCTATTCTGAACTTGGCCAAAGTTTAAAAAAAAAGAAAAGAAAAAGAAAAGAAAAAAAAGAAAAAAAGAGAAAATGAAAAAGAAAATAAAGGGAAAATAGACTTGGAGGAGGAAGTGGAGCTTGACATTAGATTCCACCAATGTTACTCCATTGAACATATGGGTAGGGGATGACGACCTCCCAGGAGGAAGAGGCCAATTTAGAGGCAAGGGTGGAAAACCTCTTTATTGGCCACCCAATTGAAGATATGTCCTAGTACCAAGTGTACACCTATCCATATAGACTTATAAATCTTGTTCAAAGGATGAGTCTTATATGGTTAGCTTAGTTCTTCTCAGAAGTAGATTCTCTTAGAGGTGACACTTGAGCCAAATAGCGATGAAGATGGCTCCAAAGCAAAGCATAAGTGTATCCAAGTCTATATGTGAAATAGTTATGCATCAGTTGGGAACCTTAGCTCTAACCTCACTTTCTTCTCAAAAAGCTTGGGTTTGGTAGTTAAGGAAGCCCCTAAGTCATCCACAGGTGTGAAGACTCAAAGGTTTTTTCTGGGAACATCATCCTCAAGTCAAGAAGTTGATGTAGACTTGAAGATGATTCATATAAAGATTTAATAGAATTACCTTTTGATTGGTACTTGCCTTGTGTTCATAATTTAGCAAAAAAGGGTTTAATCCACATACTTGGTCAAAGCATAAGTCGACTACTTTGAAAGAATATATAAGAATAAATGCAAAAGCTCTCAATCAAGATGGGACAAGGATTGTACATTGGGTCCGGTCGATGATGATGATTACTTGAGTCATTACCAATCATTTAGAATCGATAGGTTCTTTTCAAATCACATTAACTCATATGAGGAGCTGTGCTTAGAAACTTCATATGATCTAGATGATTTTGAAGTCAAAGATGCACCACGAGTTCAAAGAAGAGATCAAGTCAACCATCGATGAGCTTAAGGAAATCAACTTGAACAAGAAGATCCACGACATACATCGTTCTTTGTTGAATGAAATTGAAACCAATTACTTAGTTAGGCTATTGAATGAGTTTAAGGACTAGTAATCATGGAGTTATGAAGAGATGTTTGGATTGGCTCTTGATGTAGCAGTCCATAAACTAGCAATAGAGCCTACTGCTAACCTAAACATGCATGATTAGACATAAAATAATAGTCAATTATGAAGTCAAGAAATTGATCGATGGCTTCATCCGGAAAAAATACCCTACTTGGTTAGCTAGCATCAAGTTAAGAAAAGAGTATATGTAAATTTAGATTTCAAATAATTCATGTCCAAAGATGAATTTCCACTCAATCCCAGGAGGCGGGTGGACATTGCCTCATCTCATGTGGTCTTTCTTTCATGGATGGCTCATCGGATATAACCAAATAAAGATGGCCCTTGAAGATGAAAGAAACACTACTTTTAGAATCTTGATTGGAATCTATTACTATAAGGTCATGCCTTTTGATAAACATATGCTATACTAAAACATTTCAAAACATCTTTCATCAAAACACATCAATACATGCTCAAATATATGATGCTACATTATCTATAATAAATTTTATAATATGATATGAGTTTGGTTATAGATACAATCTCTAATAGACAAGGGAAAGTCTCTTTAAAGATATTTTCATTTATGTTGGGATTAAATAATTCTTTAGATCTCAATGACATATTATTCAAGTTTTAGGGTTGGGTTATTTTATTTAGTTTAGGGTTTAAGGTTTATTTACTTTGGGGTTTATGGTTTAGTTTATGGATAAGTTTAAGGTTTAGAATTTATAGTTTTATTTAAGTTTAGGGTTTAGGTTTATGGTTGGGAAAGGTTTAGGTTTACATTAGAGATTTGGGTTTAGGTTTGATTTAGGTTTAAGTTTGTTATTTATGATTTAAGTTTAAAGATTTAAATGAGTTTAGTGTTGGGTTTATTTAGGTTTATTTATTTAAGTTTAGTTTTAGGGTTTAGTTTAGATGCTTTTATTTAAACTTTATTTATGGATTAGTTTTACATTTAGATTATTGTATCATTTATTTAGATATTTATTTAATTTAATTTTGGGTTTAGGGTTAGGTTGATTAGTTCATATTTTTTAGTTTACTTTATTTTTTATTTTATTTAGTTTTATTTTATTTATTTAAATTTTAATTTATTTAGGGTTTTTATAGTTTGTTGGGTTGGTAGTTTATTTAGTTTAGTTTATTTATTTTATTTTAGGTTATTTTAAGATTTAGTTTAAGTTTCTTTTAGGTTTATTTAGGTTTATTTTGTTTAAATGAGTTTATTTTATTTTATTTATCTAGGGCTTTAGTTTAGGTTTAGTTTACTTTATGGTTTCTTTATTATAGTTTAGAGTTTTATTTATTTAGAACTTATTTTATTTCTATTTTTTAGTTTAGTTTGGTTTATTTATTTTATTTTAATCACATTTTATTTTATTTTTATTTATATTTATTTAGTTTGGTTTAGGTTATTATAGTTTATGTATTTCATTTTATTTTTTATTTTATTTTAGATTTATTTATTTACTTTTTATGTTTTATTTATCAATTTAGGTTTTAGATTTTATGTTTTAAGGTTTAGGTAGGTTTGGGTTAATTAGATTTAGGAGCTTATTTATTTAGGGTTATGGATTTAGGGTTTGAGGATTTTGGTTTAGGATAGGTTTAAGTTTGGATTTTATGTTTAAGATTATGGTTTTAGGGTTTATGGTTTTAGGTGTAGATTTTAGGTTTAGGGTTTAGGTTTTAAATATGATTTATTTTAATTTTAGGTGTATTTTTTATTTTTTATTCAATCAAATTTAGATTCAACCTTTTTTTTTTAGAACAACATATAGATCAAAAGTTAGCACACATAGAGTAAATCAAAACCATAGATAACTAGAACCATCTCTGTTGTAAAGACATAGTTGTATAAGTAGCAGATCAAATTAGCTATTTTTTAGTTTCTCCAATTCCCATTAAAACCACCGATTAGTGGTAGGACCATCATTTAATCTCTTCTACCACCAACAATTGTAACCTCCCTGCTCCTACTTCATAACCATGACCACTTTGTGTAACACCTCTAGATTATATGATAATGCCACTCCTTCATCTTTTAGGACTAGACTGCGGTTGATGGTGATGTTCACCATCAGGTTCATTCTATGGTTTAGGTTTAATAGGCTTTGTTTAGGTTTATTTTTTAATTAATTTAGTTACTAGCAACTTTATTGGGATTTGGGTTTATTTAGGTTAGGGTTTAGAGCTTTTGGATTTAGATTTAATTGTTTAGGATTTGGGTTTAGGGTTTTAGTTTAATTTTCTGGTTAGGGTTATAGGTTTATTTAGTTTAGGACTTATGGTTTAGGATTTTGTTTTTTTAATTAAGTAAACTAGTTGGTTTATATTTATTTTTTTTATTCATAGTTAATTTTAGTTTTCATTTTTATTTAGAATTTCTCCATTTATATTTTAATATTTATTTTTTATCAATTTTCTCTTATTTTTCTTCTATTTTTAAGTTTAGGTTTATTTTGGGTTTATTTTTTTATTGGGTTTATTTTTTATTTTATTTTAATTTAGATTTAGGTAGGTTTTTTATTTTATATTTAGGTTTAGGTTTATTTATTTTAGTTTATTTAGGTTTATTTTATTTTTGTTTATTTATTTTTTATTTTATTTAGTTTAAGTTAGTTTAGGTTTATTTTTATTTTTTAGGTTTAATTTTAGGTTTAAGTTTTATATTTTATTTACATTTATTAGGTTTTTTTATTTTAGGTTTTCTTTATTTTATTTAAACTTATTTTTATTTTTATTTTTTATTTTAGGTTTAATTTAGGTTTATAGGTTTTATTTTATTTAACTATTTAGGTTTAAATTTATATTTAATATTTTTTTTTAGGTTTATTTATTTAGGTTTATGTTTTTTAGTTTAATTTATTTAGGTTATAAGGATTTATTTAGGGTTTAGGGTGTAGGTTACTTCATATAGGTTTTTAGTTTAGTTTTATGATTTAGGTTTTAGGGTTAGTTTGGGTTTATGGTCTTTTTAGGATTTAGGGTTTGATTTTGGGTTTAGGGTTTAGGTTTAGGGTTTATGGTTTAGGGATAGAGTTTAGGTTTAGGAGAGATATCTACATGCTAAAATCTAGTTGTATAAAGCTAAATGATTCAAGCTCATAATAATTGGGTTCTAAGCTTTTCAAGTAAGAGAACTTATTTAGTTCTAGAGACATTTCATTAAGATGGGAGGCAAGTTTGAACTCAGGGCTCTTTACAATAAAGAAGGATTACCAAGGAGGATCTTATCCTTATTAATCATTAGGGAGATGCAACCAATTAATGGGCTCTACTTAGAAATATTATAAATTATGTTTAAAAATAATTATCATTAATGAAAATTTTATTTTGGTTCATTCTCTTCCATGTTGAAAGTATTCTTATTTATGAATCTTCATGTGTTTAGGGTAGGTGTAAGTGTGTTTTATCCTTCATACACAAAAAAATATAAACTCATAAAGTTATAAAACACATATCTTTTATACTATGAGTTTGATAGCATTAACATTTCTTGGTAGGTTGATGTGCTAGCCTGCTTGTGTGTCACCATAGTTATCTTCTTTATTGGAATGTAAATGCCTTTGCTTTCTTCCTTATGACCACAATGTTGATTATTATTTTGGTAGGGCTACATGGAGTCTTAGTTTGTTTCATTTAAGAGGATGTAAGTCTACATCTTCTTGGATTAGCCTTCATACTAACTAGGTTGAGTATATTTGAGTTTTAGATAGGTTCCCTAGGAGATCCTTCCTATCAAGTTTGGGTAGTCCAACTTATCCCCTTAGTTGTCTCTCTGATAGGTATATCCCGATAGACTATCTTGATGATCAATTCCACAGGAAAGTTGTAAGCACATGCTTTCTTTTTATATATTGATTGTTACTTAGTTTGGTTGGTTCTCACTATCGGATACATCTCATGTTGATAGATACACCTTAGGTTGGTGTTCACCAGGATACACCACTCATCAGATGTAATTTTTCAATACTTTATCCTTAGTTTCCACCATACACTTATGTTTAGGGCTGATAACACCCCTAGTAGCACCTCCCATGGACACTATATTTGGATCACATCCTGTGACCCCATTTAGACCTTAGGTTCTTTTTCTTAGTAATCACCCATGTGGTTAGAGAACTCTTTATGGATGTGTAGATTCTCCCTTTGAATAAATAGAGGTCAACATAGCCCCTTCTGTGGTCCCTCACACCAATAGGGTCCATGCAAACATATAAACAAAATAGATATTCACTTATGGATTATGTGGACACCAAGTGGTACCTTTTCATGCATCTTATAGTATAATAGGAATTTACTACTCTTGAGTTTATATAAGTCCCCGATTCAATTAGTCACCCTAGTGATTTGATTTGTTTGCCACCAAAGCCACCCAATGGTTGTTCCCAACTTTAGAAGATGTAATTCCTTCTTCTTATGGGTTGCACCAAAGGCAACCCTTAGTTTTTAGCAGTGAGGCTATCCCTTTGGATTTTTAAAGGAGGATAAGACAAGTTGATATAGCCCTTCTTAGTGGGTCCATGCACCAACATGGTCCATTAAATAAATCATCAAATTTGATCGAGCTCATGAATATTCCTTGAAAATTAAACTAAACCAAGCAAACCACATCAAATCATAAAAATAAGTTGATAAAAATGACATTTTTCAGTCATAGTCAGCAATTTGTTGTGCATCCAAAGCCACTCTGATTGTTAAGAAGATGTATGTATTTTTCTTCTTAGCATATCACACCAAAACCCCTTAGGTTGGCTAGCTCTATCCCACTAGTAGACTATCCTTTGGATTTGTAAACCAGGTAGGTCAAGTATATCTTATGGATCCATCTCATTTGATTAAATTAAATACATGGTCCATACATTAAATTAAATTAAACATTTGATTTTATAATTAAATTTTTCTAATTAATCACGTATAAATAAATGCAAATAAATAAAATTCAAAACCAACCTTTGAGCCAAATTAAACCAACTCCCTGTAGATTCTAAATAAATCCATTAAACTCTTATCCTAGTGGATACATCCCCAAACAAATCTATAATCAAACTCAAATACTAATTCTTAGCGAATAGCACATTTACTTAGTGGAAAGTTCATAGATCCTTAGGTTGAACCCATATCTCTAGTAAATATGCCTTCAACTAAAACAAATCAAATTAAAGTCGATTTGATCTTAATATAGATTATATATTCTTATACTAGAGGATCTTTCCAAATTATATAATAATCAAATTCAAAACCTTATATAGATATTTTCTTCTTTCTTGACATATATACATATCATGTTCAATGCATGTGATCCTCTAGCGGATCTTATGTCATTGACATGGAATTCTCATCAAATCTTATTTCTTCTGCACACCTTTAATACTTAATTAGCCTAACATTAAATTTGTTCAAATTACATCATCTTACATTGTAATCAACATTTTATGAGTTATGATGAAGCTCAAAATACAATATCATACTAAACTTTTATATGTGAATTAACACACTATATTATATATATATGATGTTATATTATAATTTGCTATAATATAATATATATTATCTAACATTACACCTCATTAGAATCACTTAAAATGAACCAATAACAAATTTTCTCAAAATATGAATAATGTTCAATTTGGATGTAAAGTTATTATTTTTCTATTAGAAATGGTATAGAATAGCATAATTTTGGTGTTGCTTCTTGGTGTGTGTAGTGAATTTAGCCAAATTCTTCCATCTCAACCTCCAAATTAATATTTTTGTCAGTTTTGACTTAATGTATTATAACAAAAGTAAAATATACTAAAATGTACAATAACATTTAGTAACACACCCCCAAATTCATATATATCTGAAGTTATATTGTTACGTATATTATATTTTAATATGCTTTCATATAATATATTATCTTACAGTACACCTTAAAATGAATCACTTTAAGCAAAAAAATTTTAAAATTTATGTTGAAAAGTGAACATTTATTCTGAATGCATATTTCTATTCTTTAGATTAAATGACACACCATAACACATAATGATATTCCTAAAGCTTACCTTAAATTTGGCCAAATCCATCATCTCATATGAATTAATGAATTATAGTACAAACTCTACTACTTCATACTATAACAAACTAAAATATCCTAAACAAAAAGTAGTAATACACAATATTATGCTATAATGCATGATGCTACTATGTTATGGCATCCTATATTATAATATACTATAATAAATTATATTATATTATATTGCATATCACATCACAAGGGATTGCTTAAGATTAAAAAACATAAAATTTGTCTAAATAATAAAAAATTATATATTTTAGAAACAATATATTATGATGCCATGCTCTACCTATTATGAATTTGGCCAAATTCCACCATTTTAAAGTCTAAATAAACATTTTATAAATAATGCTAGTGTAGGCTCTTTATGATTGTAAAATACTAAGAGTTTAAAATGCACAAAATAATATTATGATATATGATGCTATACTATGCTACAACATATAATATTTATTTTGAACATAAAATCTTACTTTTAGACTACAAGTGGTAGCACACCTTTGGTACTACAACCTAATTCCCACTACAAATTTAATAAATTTCATCATCGATTTATTAAATCAATATTTTTTATAATTTAATATTGACTATAGGGCACAATACCATAATATACTAAAACATTTCAAAACATCTTATAACATCCAAAAACACATCACTACATGCTCAAATATATGATGCTACATTATACTATAATATATGGTATTATAATATGATTTAGGGTTATGGTTTAGAATATTCAAATCTCTATTAGCTAAGGGAAAGTCTCTTGAGGACATTTTCTTTAGCTACCATAACTATGTTAGGATTAGGTCATTCTTTAAATCTACTCTAATGACATCTTTATTCAATGTTTAGGGTTTAGGGTTTAGTGAGGATAGTTTAGGGTTAATTTAGTTTAGGTTTTAGGTTTAGGGTTTAGTTTAGGGTTTAGTTTATTTAGGGTTTAGAGTTTAGGGGTTTATGGTTTTAGTTTATTATTTAGGGTTTAGTTTATTTTAGTTTAGGGTTTTAGGTTTAGGGTTTTTATTTTGGGTTTTTTTTAGTTTAGTTTAGGGTTTAGGTTTATGTTAAGTTTAGGGTTAGTTTAGGTTTAGTGTTTATGATTTAGGTTTTTAGGGTTTAGAGTTTTAGTTTAGGGTTTAGGTTTAGGTTTAGGGTTTTAGGTTTATATTTTAGACATTAGTTTAGGTTATTTTAGGGTTTAGGGTTTAGTTAGATTTAAATTAGTTTAGGGTTTTAGTTTAGGGTTTATGGTTTTAGTTTTGGGGTTTAGGGTTTAGGGTTTAGGGTTTAGGTTTATGATTTATAATTTTAGGTTTTTTTTAGGTTTATTTAAATTTTTTTAAAAAAATTAAATAAAGTGGTTTAGGTTTATATTATTTATTTATCTATTTTTGTTTATTTTTGATTATTTTATTTTTTTTACATTTATTTTTTTATTTTTTATTTAGTTTAGTATATTTATTTTTAGTTTAGGTGCTTTATATTAGTTTATTTTTTAGGTTTAGGTTTTTTTTATGTTTATTTTTTAGTTTATTTTTATTTTTATTTTATTTTTAAGGTTTAGGTTTAAATTTTTATTTTTGGGTTTAGGTTTAGGTTTTTATTTATTTTTAGGTTTAGGTTTAGTTTTTTTTTATTTTAGGTTTATTTTTTTAGGTTTTATTTTTTAGCTTATGTTTAGGATTATTTTAGTTTATTTTATTTTATTTAGTTTAGTTTAGGTTTATTTATTTTAGGTTTATTTATTTTAGTTTAGTTTGTTTTAGTTTAGGTTTAGGTTTATTTTATTATATTTATTTTAGGTTTAGGTTATTTTTTCTTAGTTTAGGGTTTAGCTTTTATTTCATTTTATTTTTTTTGGTTTTACTTTTAGGTTTATTTTTTAGGTTTAGGTTTTTAATTAGTTTTAATTTATTTTAAGTTTATTTTATTTTTAATTCATGTTTAGTTTTTATTTAATTTAGGACTTTTATTTTTAGGTTTATTTTATTTTTTAGTTTAATTTATATTTTTATTTATTTTGTTTTAGTTTAGTTGTTATTTTTTTATTCATTTAATTTTTAGTTCTAGGTTTAGGTTTATATTTTAGTTTAAGTTTTTATTTTATTTTATTTTATTTTATTCTATTTATGTTTAGTTTTTTTTTTAAGATTTATTTGGTTTAGGTTAAGGTTTTTAGTATTTAGGGATTAGAGTTTTTTAGGGTTTTAGGTTTTGGGTTTAGTGTTGTAGGTTTAAGGTTGTAGGTTTAGGGTTTTGGGTTTAGGTTTAGTTTTAGGGTTTTGGGTTTAGGGTTTAGGGTTTATGGTTTATTTTATATTTTAGATTTAGGTTTAGGTTTTTATTTTATTTTTTTTAAGTTTAGGTTTAAACTTTTTATTTTAAATTTATTTTATTCTTATTTTACGTTTATTTTTATTTTATTTAGGTTTTATTTTTAGTTTATTTTATTTTTTTTAGTTTAGTTTAGGTTTTATTTATTTTATTTAGTTTAGTTTTATTTTTTTATTTTATTTTATTTTTTTAGGTTTAGGTTTAGGTTTTGGTTTAGGTTTTAGTTTATTTTATTTATTTAAGTTTAGGTTTTATTTATTTATTTATTTTTTTTATGTTTTATTTAGTTTAGATTTAGGTTAGGTTTAGGTTTCTTTAGGTTTAGGGCTTAGGTTTAGGGTTTAGGGTTTAGGGTTTAGGATTTAGGTTTAGGTTTTAGGTTTTAGGTTTAGGGTTTAAGTTTTTGGTGTTTAGGTTTATTTTATGGTTTAGGGTTTAGGTTTAAGGTTTAGTGGTTTTAGGTTGGGTTTTAGGGTTTTAGGGTTTAGGGTTTTAGGTTTATTTGGTTTTATGTTTAGTTTAGGGTTTAGGGTTAGAGTTTATTTTATTTTCTTTTAGGTTTAGGTTTAGTTTTAGTTTATATTTTATTTTATTTTATTTTTTTATTATTTTAGGTTTTATTTATTTATTTTATTTTTAGGTTTATTTAGTTTAATTTAGGTTTTTTTTTTAGTTTATTTGGGTTTAGTTTTTTTAGGTTTAGGTTTAGGGTTTAGGGTTTTAGGTTTAGGTTTAGGTTTATAGTTTAGAGGTTTATTTTAGTTTAGGTTTAGGTTTAGGTTTATTTAGGGTTTTGGTTAGTTTTAGTTTAAATTTATTTAGGTTTTTTTTATGTTTAGGTTTTAGTTTAGGTTTAGTTTAGGGTTTAGTTTAGGTTTATTTAGGTTTAGGTTAGTTTAGGTTTAGGTTTTAAGTTTAGTTTAGTTTAGGTTTAGGGTTTTTTAGGGTTTAGGTTTTAGTTTTGGTTTAGGTTTAGTATTTTAGGGTTTAGGTTTTATTTAGGTATTAGTTTTTATGGTTTAGGTTTAGGGTTTATGATTTTTTAGGGTTTAGGTTTAGGTTTTTTTTTTAAGTATAGGTTTAGGTTTATTTAGTTTATTTTTATTTATTTTTTAGTTTATATTTTATTTAAGTTTAGTTTTATTTTATTTAGTTTTATTTTTATTTTAGGTTTATTTATTTTTTTTATGTTTTTTATATTAGTTTTTTTTAGGTTTTGGTTAATGTTTATTTTTAGTTTAGTTTAGTTTTTATTTTATTTTTAGGTTTTGATTTTATTTTTTATTTTTAGGTATAGGTATAGGTTTTTATTTTATTTTTTTAAGTTTAGGTTTTAGGTTTTTAATTTAGGTTTTTTTTTTAGTTTAGGTTTAGGTTTATTTTTTGTTTATTTTATTTTATTTAGTTTAGAGTTTAAGTTTAGTTTATTTTAGGTTTAGGTTTAGTTTTAGTTTAGGTTTTTATTTTATTTTATTTCATTATTATGGTTTAAGTTTTTTTATTTATTTTATTTAGTTTAGGATAAGGTTTTTACAGTTTAAGGTTTAGGGCTTCGTGTTTTTTAGGGTTTAGGGTTTAGGGTTTAGTGTTGTAAGTTTAGGGTTGTAAGTTTAGGATTTAGGGTTTAGGGTTAGTTTAGGGTCTTGGGTTCAAAGTTTAAGGTTTATGGTTTACTTTTTATTTTACCTAGGTTTTATTTATTTTTTATTTTTAGGTTTAGTTTTAGGTTTTTATTTTACTTTTTTAGATTTAGGTTTTACATTTTTATTTTAGGTTTATTAATTTTTATTTCATATGTAGTTTTTATTTTATTTAGGTTTATTATTTTAGGTTTATTTTATTTTTAGTTAGTTTAGGTTTTTTTATAGTTTAATTTTTATTTTTATTTTATTTTTATTTTTAGGTTTAGGTTTGGTTTAGGGTTTAGATTTTTAGTATATGTTTTTATTTTATTTTATTTATTTATTTAATTTAGGTTTAGGTTTTTTATTTATTTTATTTATATATTTTATTAGTTTAGGTTTAGGTTTTTAGGGTTTAGGGTTTAGGGATTAGCAATTAGGGTTTAGGGTTTAGGGTTTAGGGTGGGGTTTAGGGTTTAGGGTTAGTAATAGGGTTTTTTGGGTTTTAGGGTTTTAGGATTAGAGGTTTAGGGTTAGTTTTACGATTAGAAAATTTTTTTTCTTAAATTTATTTTTTTATGAATTTTAGTTTATTTTATTTTTTATTTAACTTTATTTTTATTTTTATTTATTTTAGTTTTTTATTTAGTTTATCTTTTAGGTTTTATTAGGTTTAGTTTTGGTTTATGTTTATTTTAGTTTAGTTTTTTTTTAGGTTTTGGTTTATGTTTATTTTATTTTTTATTTTTATTTTTTTTTAGGTTTTATTTTTTTTAGTTTTAGGTTTTGGTTTAGATTTTATTTTATTTTTTGTAGGTTTAGGTTTTAGGTTTTATTTTATGTTTTATTTTTTAGTTTAGGTTTAGGTTTATTTTTAGTTAATTTTATTTTATTTAGTTTTGGTTCAGGTTTAGGTTTAGTTTATTTTAGGTTTAGGTTTAAGTTTATGTTTTATTTATTTAGTTTAAGTTTAGGCTTATTTTAATTTTATTTTTTATTTATTTTTAGGTTTATTTTTTAGATTTATGTTTTATTTAGTCTTTATTTATTTTATTTTAGGTTTTATTTAGTTTTATTTTATTTTGGTTTATTTTTATTTTAGTTTAGTTTAGTTTTATTTATTTTATTTTAATAGTTTTATTTTTTATTTTATTTTATTTTTTTAGGTTTAGGTTTAGGTTTAGTTTAGGTTTTTTATTTTATTTAGTTTCTATTTTTTTAGATATATTTCTGTAAGGTTTAATTAGTTTCAATTTAGGTTTTTAGGTTTTTATAGTTTAAAGTTTAGGGTTTAGGGTTTATGGTTTAGGGTTTGGGATTTAAGGTTTATGGTTTATGGTTTAAGATTTAGGGTTTAGGGTTTTGGGTTTTAGGGTTTAGGGTTTAGGGTTTAGTGTTTATGGTTAGTTTCAGGGTTTAGGTTTTAGGGCTAGGGTTTTTTTTAAATTTTTTAATTTTTTTTATAATTAAGTAAACAAGTAAGTTTAGGTTTATTTAATTTATTTTTTATTTATTTTAGTTTAATTTATTTTTTATTTTTATTTAATTTTAATTTTATTTTTATTTAGTTTAGTTGTTTTTTTTTTAGTTTTAGATTTAGGTTTAGTATTATTTTTTAGTTTTGTTTTATTTTTATTTTATTTTTTAGGATTAGGTTTTATTTTTTATTTTTAGGTTTAGGTATAGATTTTTATTTATTTTTTTAGGTTTAGGTTTTTATTTTTTATTTTAGTTTTATTTTTAGGTTTGATTTTTTAATTTAGTTTTAGGTTTATTTTTAGTTTATTTTATTTTATTTAGTTTAGGTTTGGGTTTAAGCTTAGGTTTTATTTATTTTACTTTAGTTTATTTTAGTTTAGGTTTAAGTTTATTTAATTTTTATTTTAGATTTAGGTTTTTTTTTAGTTTAGTGTTTAGGTTTTATTTTTAATTTATTTTGAAGTTTTATTTTTAGGTTTATTTATTAGGTTTAGGTTTTCATTTAGTTTTTAATTTATTTGATTTAGGTTTATTACTTATATATATATTAGGTTTAGTTTTTATTTTATTTAGGTTTTTTATTTTTTAGTTTAGTTTAAGTTTTTATTTATGTTATTTTAGTTTAGTTCTTACTTTTATTTTATTTTTTTTAGGTTTAGGTTTAGGTTTAGGTTTAGGTTTTAGTTTAAGTTTTTATTTTATTTTTGTTTAGGTTTTTTTGTTTATTTTATTTTTAGGGTTTATTTAGTTTAGGTTTAGGTTTAGGGTTTTCTAGGGTTTTGGATTTAGGGTTTAGGGTTTAGGGTTTAGGTTTTGGGGTTTAGGGCTTAGGATTTAGGGTTTAGGGTTTAGGGTTTAGGGTTTTAGAGTTTAGGGTTTATGGTTTTGGTTTAGGGTTTAGAGTTTAGGGTTTAGGTTTAAGGGTTTAGGGTTTAGAATTTTGGGTTTTTAGGGTTTAGGGTTTAGAGTTTAGGGTTTAGGTTTTAGGTTTAGGGTTCAGGTTTTAGTTTAGGGTTAAGGGTTTATGGTTTTTTTTAACAAAGAACAAATTTAGATTCAAAATTTCTTCTTGTCAATTTCATCAACCAAATAATATACTAAGTTTTCTAAAACACAAGCAACAACATAGATAAAAATTGAGCACACATAGAACAAATCAAAACCCTAAATAGAACCCTCTCTGTAAGACACATTTCCATAAGCGGATCGGATCACCATTCTTGTTACTAGTTCCCATTAAAATCACCTCTCAGTAGGATCACCATCATATCCCCGATCTCTCCATCCGCCATAACCTCGGTTATAACCTTCATTGCTCGTCTCACCTCCATAACCACAACTACTCCGACCACCACCTCGATATCCACCAGCACTCTGATCCCCACCACCATTATAATAACCACCACCTCCTTCTCCATGCCAGTCTAGGCGGCGGTTGGCGTGATGTTCCTCATCAAGGTTATTCTTAGGCTTAGGGTTTAGGTTTAGGTTTTAGGTTTTAGGTTTATTTTTTAATTTATTTAGTTACTTTATGTTTAGGCTTAGGGCTCGAGATTTAGGGTTAAGGGTTTAGGGTTAGGGTTTAGGGCTTAGTGTTTAGGATTTAGTGTTTAGGGTTTTAGGTTTTATGCTTTTAGAGTTTAGGGTTTATGGTTAGTGTTTAGGGTTTAGGGTTTAGTGTTTAGGCTTTAGGCTTTAGGGTTTTTAGAGTTTAGGGTTAGTTTAGGGTTTAGGTTTAAGGTTTAGTATTTAGTGTTTAGGATTTTAGGGTTTCGGGTTTAGAGTTTAAAGTTTAGGGTTTAGGGTTTAGGTTTCGGGTTTAAGGTTTAGGGTTTAGGGTTTCAGGGTTTAGGGTTATTTAGGCTTTAGGGTTTATGGTTTATTGTTTTGGGTTTAGATTTTATGGAAAGTTAGAATTTTATTACCATAAAAAGAAAAAGATACAATGTCCTTAAAAGGGGTAAAGCTATAAAATTCTACTGTTCTTACAGTTATAAGAAACATAAAGAACTAAACTCTCATCTAAGTACATTAAAAATAGAAAAGAAAATAAAAGAGAAATAGAGTATCTAGAAAGCATAACAGAAAAAGACACAGAGTAAGATTAAAACAAATCCTTAAAATAGTAAAAAGATGAGTTAGCAGCAGTTTATGATATCTTTGAGAAAGCAAGATCCATAGTAAGAACACTTGGGTTGATTGATTAAAGACCATTCCCTCTATAAAGTTCCAACCTATAAAAGAAAAACCTGTAAAACACTACAAAGGCAAAAGTCATAGCTAAAAAGGATAAGAAAAATGAGAGGAAAAGGAGAGAGCTGAGAAAGAGAATGATCAACTCGTTAGGATTATCTCAGGGGCAACAATACATATGAGCATCCAAACTTCATAAAGAAGGGTTACAATCATATGTAATGCAACCAACCAGAGATAAGAGGTAAGTAAAAACAAAGACATCATAGCCATCATACATAATACAAGCAAACATCCAAGGCCAGCAGTCCGTAGAGTTCTAGATCTTATACCATTAAACAAAGAGCAATTGGACAACAACCAACTAGCAGCCAAACCACCAAACAAAAACCATAATAAATCACAATAACCTAGAGAGAGAGCCTAGAATAGAGTCAGAACACCAATAATAGACATTATCTAAATACCCATCCAAGCTATAAACCAAGGAAACTATAACCAACCATCAATAAGCACTAGGCCAATGCCAATTAACATAGAAACAACCAACAAAATAAAGATAAGAGCACCCAAGCCAATGTCCCAAGAAGTAGGAGTCACCAAGCCAAACTGGGTGAGTAACCACTAATGATTAAATAACTCATAAATGAAACCATCAACCAGTAAAAAGTAATTCGAGTTCAAGAGGAGAGCCAACCAACCAACCAATGCAAAAAAAAAAAAAATAAAGACAGAGAATAAACCATCTCATCCACCATCAGCCAGACTAATAAGGTGGAGAAGACAACAGCCATAAGTCTAAAAATACTAAGCCAACCTAAGCTGGAAAGACAGGAACCACCAAGTTGTAATGACCAGGCCAACCAAAAGCAAGAGGTCAAAAACATAACCCAGCTTAGGCCAAAAAGTAAAAATAAGTTTACGATTTAAGGTTTAGGATAAGGGCTAAGGGTTTAGTGTTTAGGCTTTAGGGTTTTTGGTTTTGAGGGTTTATGATTTAAGGTTTAGGGTACTAGGGTTTTGGGTTTTGGGTTTAGGGTTTAGAGTTGAAGGGGGGTTTAAGGTTTAGGGTTTGTTTAGGGTTTAAGGTTTAGGGTTTATGGTTTTTTAGGGTTTTAGGTTTAAGGTTTAGGGTTTTTTAGGGTTTAGGGTTTAAGGTTTTGGGTTTATTTTAGGTTAAGGTTTTTTTTAATTAAGTAAAATGGTAGGATTAGGTTTGTTTAGTTTATATAGTTCATTTTTTATTTATTTTAGTTTATTTTATTTAGGTTTATTTTTTATTTTTATTTAATTTTATTTAGGTTTTTTTTTAGTTTAGTTAATTTTTTTGGTTTAGGATTAGGTTTAAGTTTATTTTTATTTTATTTTATTTTCATTTTATTTTTTAGATTTAGGTTTTCTTTTCATTATTATGTTTAGGTTTAAGTTTTTATTTTATTTTTTTAGGTTTAGGTTTTTATTTTTGGTTTATTTTTAGGTTTTATTTTTTTAGTTTAGGTTTATGTTTATTTTATTTTATTTATTTTAGGTTTAGGCTTTTTTTAGTTTAGGAATTAGGGTTTATTTATTTTATTTATTTTTAGGTTTAGGTTTTTATGTAGTTTTTATTTTTTTCTTTTTCTTTTACATTTTATTTTAATTTTGTTTAGGTTTATTTTTTTTAGTTTAGTTTAGATTTTTATATATTTTATTTTAATTTAGTTTTTATTTTTTATTTTATTTTATTTTTAGGTTTAGGTTTGTGTTTTAGTTTAGGTTTTATTTTATTATTTTATTTAGGTTTAGGTTTTTTTATTTATTTTATTTTTAGGTCTTATTTTATTTTATTTTTTTTATTTTAGGGTTTAGGGTTTAGGGTTTAAGGTTGTAGGTTTTAGGGTTTAGGGTTTTAGGGTTTAGGGTTTTAGAGTTTAGGGTTTAGGGTTAGGTCTTTTTTTTTATTATATTTTATTTTTAAATTTTTTTTTTTTTTTTTTATTTTATTTATTTAGGTATTTATTTTTTTATTTATTTTTATTTATTTATTTTATTTTATTTTAATTTTATTTTATTTTTATTTTTTTTATTTAGTTATTTTTAGGTTTTTTATATTTTAGTTTTTTTTTTTATTTTAGTTTTTAATTTATTTTTGGTTTATTTTTATTTTTTATTTTTTTTTTTTTATTTAGTTTAGTTTATTTTTTTTTTAGTTTAAGTTTATTTTTTATTTTTATTTTATTTAGGTTTAAGTTTAATTTTATTTATTTTATTTTAGGTTTATTTTTTTTATTTTAGGTTTAGGTTTAGTTTTATTTTTATTTTATTTATTATTTTTTTTAGGTTTAGTTTAATTTTTATTTTATTTTATTTTAGGTTTTTTTTTTTATTTTATTTTTTTTATTTGGTTTTATTTTTTATTTTATTTATTTTTTATTTATTTTATTTTTTTGTTTTAGATCATTTTTATTTTAGTTTTTTAGGTTTGATGTTTTCGTTGTTATTTTATTTAGGTTTATTTTAGGTTTATTTAATTTATTTTGGTTTAATTTTTTATTTATTTATGTTTTTTGGGGTTTGTTTAGGGTTTAGGTTTAGTGTTTAGGTTTAGGTTTTATACTTTTAGGGTTTAGGTTTTTTGGGGTTTAGGGTTTAGGGTTTAAGATTTAGGGTTTAGGTTTAGGTTTGGGTTTAAGGTTTTAGGTTTAGGGTTTAGGGTTTATGGTTTAGGGTTGTTTAGGATTTAGGGTTTAGAGTTTAGGTATTTTTTTGGCGGGGGATGTTAGAATTTTATTACCATGAAGGAAAAGATACAATGTTCTTAGAAGGGTTAAAGCTCTAAAATTCTACTCTTCAAAGCTACAAGAAACCAAAGAGCTAAACGCCATCTAAGTACATTAAAAGAAAACAAAACAAAAGAGCAAATACAGCTAAAAATCATAAGTAAAAGACATAGAGTAAGACCTAAATCTTGAAAATAGTAAGAATGAGTCAACAGTCATGATTTCTTTGACACGTTAATAGAGAAACAACCACAACCAAGATAGAGCCCCTCAAGCCAAAGTCCCAACAAGTAGCAGTCACCAAGCCAAACCAGGGTGAGCAACCACAAATGATTAAATAGCTCAAAAATGAAACCATCAACTGAAGGAAACATAAGTTGTAGCTAGTGTAAATCAACAAAAGATAAGACAGCCACACAAAAGGAGGCCAAAGGCAGCCACCAACCACCAGAAACCAAAAATCCAATTCAAAAGGATCAACAAAGGTTCAACCAGCACAACAAAAGGCTCTACCAAATTTTCCAAGAAGGAAAAGACCACCAAGAAAATAATCAACCAACCAAGATTCAAAGGACAACTAAAAGTCCTCCAACTAAACAAGCCATAAAATAGCCATAAGGCAACCACCGAGAACAACGATAATGTAATATAAAAAATCCCTAATAAGCCAAAGAAAGTAGAAAATTGATAAAGCACCATAATATAGAGGTCCAAAAGAAGCACAACAACCATAGAAAGGCAATAGTAGTAGCTAGCCAGGACATACTAAAAAACCAAACTTCCCCAGCAACAAAGACTAACCCTACATGAAGCATAATAACAACAAAAAATGTGCTACATACAATACACCCAATAGAGCTAATCCCAAGAGAATAACCAAATGCAAAATTAAGACAAAAGAAGGATCTAGCAATAAACAACAAGGAACTGGAAGGCAAACCCAAAAAAGTAGCTAGAAAATTTTTCAAAAGAAGGTTCAGAAAGGCAACAACCAACAACAATTCCCACTAGAATGGCCACCCATCCAACCATGAAAAACCAACAAAAAGTAATTCGAGTTCAAGAGGATAGCCAACAAACAAACTAGTGCATAAAATAGAATAAAGCTAGAGCAGAAACCATCTCATCCACCAACAACCAGAGTAACAAGGTACATGATCTAGTCTCTTTAGGGAGTGAGTTTAAGGACTTAGTCTCTTTCTAATAAATAAATAGCCTAGCTATCTTGCATAAGCATAAAGACTTGCCTACATGTATTTAAAATCATAGGAGGAGTTAGTTCACGGCCACCCCCAGGTAGTTGTAAGTCCAACCTGTCGAGTGGTTTGTCCTCTCTTGTGGAGGCAAACCAAATACCCATTTTCACCTTATATTTTAGTTGTGCTTCCAGCCATCACCAAAGCTCCCTAGATTTAGGTTCTGAGGTTGCTTTTCCCCTTTTGGGCCATATGCATAATTCCTCACCTCTTAGGCATTTCCTTAATCTTGTGTTTAGGGATCTTAAGTCCTAAATTTCTAATGAAAAGATCCAACTCAAACAAACTAAATCAATTTCTAAAATATAAAGCCTAATTATAGGATAGTTTGAGATGCTCGCTAGGTTTCCTAGCATCATGGGCATCTCCTACTTATCTTCTATTTTGGCTTCGATAATAACTCCCTATTTTGACCAATCCCATTTGATCTTCAAAATAAACCAATTGATTGATAGTCCTTCCTATTGAAATCTTCAAAGACAATGATTATTTATCTTAATCGAGAGTTTTCCTAAGTTATCCTATCCCTCAGGATGTAATTAACTATGGGGGCTTGCCCTTATAAGGAACTTAACGAACCCGATTTAAAATAAACCTTGCATTACTTTTCCATGTGAAGTAGGGGAAGAACCTCTGGTACGTATGTAGACCCATCATCCTTAGGAGTCCTTATTGAGGTGCTTAGGTCCACTAAAAGGTAGTGACTTCTATCTATTGAGATAGTACACTATTCCTTCATGACGTACTCAATCACCTGAATAAGTACATATACAGATCTGCATGGCATTCTAAAAAAAAAGACAAATTTCTATAAGGTCTCCTGTGTCTTTTCTAACCAACAGATTTGAGAGGCAACTCCACAATAAAAATTTATTCACCACAGTATTATAATAAAACTAAAAAAAACTAAAATGTACAATAACATTAGTAACACACCACCACATTCATATATATGTGAAGTTATATTGTTATGAACATTATGTTTTAATATTCTTTCATATAATATATTATCTTACATTACACCTTAAAATAAATCACTTTAAGCAAAATATTTATTAAATTTGGTTGAAAAATGAAGATTTATTTTGAATGCAAAATTCCATTCTTTTGATTAAATGACACACTATAGCATACCGCCAATGATGTTCCTTAAAGTCTACCTTAAATTTGGTCAAATCCCATCATCTCATCCTATAAATCAGTGTTTTTAAGAATTATTCCAATACAAACTCTACTACATCATACTATAACAAACTAAAATATGCTATCCAACAAGTAGTAATACACAATAGTATGCTATAATGCATGATGCTACACTATGGTATGGCAACTTATATTATAATACACTATAACATATTATATTATATTATGTTATATTGCATATCACATCACAAGGGATTTCTTAAGATAAAAAATCATAAAATTAGTCTAAACAATAAAAAACTATATATTTTAGTTGTATCACTTACATATTTTAAATTGAAATAATATTTTATGATGACATGCTCTACCTATTATGAATTTGGCCAAATTCCTCCATTTTAAGGTCCAAATTAACATTTTTATAAATAATGCTAGTGTAAGCATGACTGCATTATTTCAAAATACTAAAAGAATTTAAAATGCATAGAATAATATATTATGATTTATGCTGCTATACTATGCTACAACTTATAATATTTATTTTTAACATAAAATCTTACTTTTAGAATAAAATTGGCATAGCACCTTGATTCTAATTTAATTCAATTCAAATTTAACAAATTTCATCATTTGATTTATTAAATCAATATTTTTATGATTTATATTATATCAATATACTAAAACATTTCAAAACATCTTATAACATCCAAAAACACATTATACATGCTTAAATATATGATGCTACATTATCTTATAATAAATTATATTATAATGATTTAGGGTTAGGGTTTAGGGTTTATTCAAATCTCTAATAAAAGGAAAGTCTCTTAAATACATTTTTCATTACCATAACTATGTTAGGATTAGGACATTCTTTATATCTGCTCCTATTGGCATCTTTATTCAAGGTTTAGGGTTTAGGGTTAGGGTTTAAGGTTGGTTTAGGGTTTAGGGTTTAGGCTTAGTTTAGGTGATAGGGGTCAGGGTTTAGGGTTTAGGGTTTAGGGTTTAGGGTTATTGTTTTAGTGTTTTGGGTGATAGGTTTTAGGTTTTAGAGTTTTGTATTTAGGGTTTTAGGGTTTAGGGTTTAGGGTTTAGGGTTTAGGGTTTAGGGTTTAGGGTTTAGAGTTTAGGGTTTAGTGTTTAGGGTTAGGGTTCTGAGGGTTTAAGGTTTAGGGTTTAGGGTTTGGGGTTTAGGATTTCTATTTTTGGGTTTTGGTTTTAGGTTTAGGGTTTAGGTTTTAGTTTAAGGTTTAGAATTTAGGGTTCAAAGCTTTTTTTCTAACAAAGAATAAATTCAGATTCAACATTCTTCTTTTCAATTTCATCAACCAAGTAGCACCCCATATTTTTTAAGACACAAGTGACATAGATAAAAAATGAGCACTAAGCAAATAAAAAACCTTATATAAGTAGAGCTATCTAATAAAGAAAAGTTCCATAAGAGCGGTCAGATCAGTGTTCTTCAATTTCTCGTTCTATCAGAACCCCACTCTCTGTAGTGGATTCACCATCATATCCACGATCTCTCCTCCACCACCCCCCAGTTTGTAACCTCATCTCGCTCCTCACCTCCACCATTCCTATCCCAGCCACCACCACCTCCATATCCACCAACAGGTCTAGATCCCCCACCACCACTATGATAACCGTCGCCTTTGCCTTCCCCTCCATTGCCAGATCAAGACTAAGCTTAGTTGATGGTGATGTTCCTACCATCAAGGTTTTTCCCAATCTTAGAGTTTGGGCTTTAGGGACTCAGGTTTAGGGTTGTAGGTTTTAGGATTTAATTTTGGGTTTAGACTTGGTTAGAGTTTAGAATTTTGTGGGTTTAGGGTTTAGGTTTAATGTTGTAGCTTTAGGTTTAGAGTTTGGGGTTTAGGGTTTTAGGTGTTTAGTTTAGGGTTTAGGTTTGTTGGGTAGGTTTGTTTTGTGGTTTTTTTTTAATTATTTTATTATTATTATTTAAAATTAAGTAAACCCATAAGTTCAGTTTATTTAGTTTATTTCTTATTTGATTTAGTTTATTTTTTTAAATTTTAATTTAGGTTTATTTTTTTATTTAATTTAGTTTATTTATTTTAGCTTAGCTTTTTTATTTTAGTTTATTTTTTAGGTTTAGCTTTAATTTTAGGTTTATTTTTTAGTTTAGTTTTATTTTTATTTTTTAGGTTTAAGTTTAATGTTTTATTTTAGGTTTATTTTTAGGTTTTGTTTTAGTTTAGTTTAGGTTTATTTTAGTTTATTTTTTATTTATTTTAAGTTTAGGTTTAGGTTTAGTTTATTTTAGCTTTAGCTTTAGATTTTATTTATTTTAGTTTTTATTTTAGTTTAGGTTTAGGTTTATTTTTTATTTTAGTGTAGTATTTTTAGTTTATTTAGGTTTTATTTTTTTATTTATTTTTCGGTTTTATTTTAAGATTTTTTATTTAAGTTTAGTTTTTTATTTAATTTTTATTTTATTTATTTTAGGTTTATTTTATTTTTATTTTACTTTTAGTTTTTTTTATTTTATTTTTTTTTATTTTAGGTTTATTATATATTTTTTGGTTTTAGTTTAGTTTTTATATATTTTATTTTAGTTTAGTTTTATTTTTTTTATTTTATTTTATTTAGGTTTTATTTTTTTTATTTTATATTTTCTTGGTTTTATTTTTTTTATATCTTATTTTAGGTTTGATTTAGTTTAGGTTTAAGTTTTAGGTTTTAGGGTTTATGATAGGGTTTAGATATTGTATTTTAGGGTTTAGGTTTTTTTAGGGTTTAGGGTTTAGGTTTTAGGGTTTAGTTTAGGTTTAGGTTTTGTGGTTTTGGGTTTAGGGTTTTATTTTTGTTTAGTTTAGGTTTTATTTTTTTTAGAATTTAGATTCAAGTTTTAAGAGAACAAATTTAGAATCAACATTTCTTCTTTTCAATTTCTTCAACCAAGTAGCACCCCAAGTTTTCTAAGACACAAGTGATGACATAAAAAAAAAATAAGGACCCATAGAGCAAATCAAAAACCTTATTTAAGTAGAACTGTCTCTTCTATAAAAAAAAAAGTTCCATAAGCAGATCGATCAACTTTCTTATTTCTAGTTCCTATAACCACCCTCCCTCAGTAGCGGATCCATCCATCATATCCTCGTTTCTCTCCCTCCCACATGGTAACCTTATCGCTCCTCCCACCTCCATAACCACCATGCTCACCACCACCTCCACATCCACCGCACTGATCCCCACCACCACTACGATAGCCACCTTTTCCTTCCCTCCACCGCTAGATCTAGAGCTTAGTTGATGATGTTCCTACCATCATGGTTCACCCATTCTTAGAAGTTTTGTGGGATTGAGGGTTTAGGTCAGGTTTGTGGTTTAGGGTTGTGGTTTGGGGTTTGGAGTTAGGATTTTAGGGTTTGTGGTTTGGGTGTAAGTTTAGGATTTAAGTTGTGGTTTTAGGTTTAGGGTTTGGGTTTAGGGTTTAGGGTTAGAGTTTTTTTAATTATTTTAATTATTTTTTTCAATGAAGTAAACTCGTAGGTTTAGCTTTATTTAGTTTATTTTCTTATTTATTTTAGTTTATTTTATTTTTATTTTAATTTAGGTTTATTTTTATTTTTATTTAGTTTAGTTTATTTATTTTAAGTTTATTTATTTTAGTTTAGGTTTCTTATTTTAGTTTATTTTTTAGGTTTAGGTTTAGGTTTAAGCTTATTTTTAGTTTATATTTAATTTAATTTTATTTTTTTAGGTTTAGGTTTAAGGTTTTCATTTTAGGTTTATTTTTAGGTTTTATATTTTAGTTTAGGTTTAGGTTTATTTTTAGTTTAATTTATTTTATTTAGTTTATGTTTAGGTTTAGTTTATTCTAGCTTTAGGTTTGGGTTTTATTTATTTTTGTTTAGTTTATTTTAGTTTTGGTTTAGGTTTATTTTATTTTTATTTTTTTAGGTTTAGGTTTTATTTTTAGTTTATTTTAGGCTTTTTATTTATTTTGACATTTTATTTTAAGGTTTACTGTTTAGGTTTATGTTTTTATTTCATTTTATTTTATTTTATTTTAACTTTATTTTATTTTTGTTTTACTTTTTATTTTTTTTATTTAGGTTTTCTATTTTAGGTTTATTTTAATTTTTTTTTTAGGTTAGGATTTTATTTATTTTATTTTCATTTAGTTTTTATTTTTTATTTTATTTCATTTTTAGGTTTTGGTTTAGGTTTTGGTTTTGGTTTTCATTTAGGTTTTTTTTTATTTAATTTTATTTAAGTTTTGATTTTTTTTCTATTTTAGTTTTAAGTTTTATTTAGTTTAGGTTTAAGTTCTTAGGTTTTTAGGGTTTACATTTTAGGGTTAGGGTTTTAGGGTTTAGGGTGTAGGGTTTGGGGTTTAGGGTTTATGCTTTGGGGTTTAGGATTTAGGGTTCAGGGTTTAGGGTTTACGATTTAGGATTTACTGCTTAGGGTTTCAGGGTTTAGCATTTATAGTTTGTTTAGGCAGGTTTAGGTTTGTGAGTTTAGGTTTAGGGTTAGTTTAGGGTTTAGGGTTTGAGGGTTTTAATTATTTTATTATTATTATTATTTTAAATTAAGCAAACCCATAGGTAGGTTTATTTAGTTTATTTTTTTTTATTTATTTAGTTTATTTTATTTTTAATTTTATTTAGGTTTTTCTTTTAGTTTATTTTTATTTAGGTTTATTTATTTTAGTTTAGGTTTTTATTTTAGTTTGTTTTATGTTTAGGTTTAGTTTATGTTTATTTTTTTATTTTAGTTTTATTTTCATTTTATTTTAGGTTTAGTTTATTTTATTTTTTGGTTTAGTTTAGGTTTTATTTTTTTTTTTAGGTTTAGGTTTATTTTTGTTTTTTTATTTTATTTATTTTAGGTTTAGGTTTAGGTTTAGTTGATTTTAGGTTTAAGTTTTAGTTTATTTTAGTTTAGTTTTAGTTTAGGTTTATTTTATTTATTTTTTAAGTTTATATTTTATTTTATTTTTAGTTTTATATTTTGGTTTTTGTTTTAGTTTAGGTCTATTTAATTTTATTTTATTTTATTTTATTTATTTTATTTTATTTTTATAGTTTTTTATTTAGGTATTTTTTTTATTTAGTTTAGGTTTTATTTAATTTATTTTATTTTAGTTTTATTTTTTATGTTTAGTTTAGGTTTAGTTTATGTTTTTAATTATTTTTAAAATATATTTTTTTTATTTTGGTTTAGGTTTATAGGTTTTTAGGGTTTAGGGTTTAGTGTTTAGGATTTGTGGTTTAGGGTTTAGGGTTTAGGGTTTAGGGTTTAGGGTTTAGGGTTTAGGGTTGTAGATTTTTATGTTTTGGGTTTAGGGTTTAGGGTTTAGGGTTTTAGTGTTTAGAGTTTAAGGTTTAGGCTTTAGGGTTTAGGATTTAGCGTATTTTAGGGTTTTTTTTGTTTATGAAGCTTCAAGAAATAAACCTAACATAAAATCTAAAAGCAGTTCCAAAAAAGAAAAAAAAAATTCAAACTTGTTTGCTTTAATAAAAGATGGATCTTAAGAAAAAAAGGTTAAAACCATAGGTGCACAAAAACAAAGATGCTAAGTGCCCAAAATAGTGAGGACGTAATAGACTAAGACCTGGGCTTTTCCTTCTTCTCTTTAAAAATCAAAGAGGGACACGCCAAAAACCTTCACAACCTTGAACCTAAATCAGGGAATATCTCCTACAGCATGCCCTTTATGGCCAAATCTAGCAATCAATACCTCATCATTTTCCTCGATAAAGTTCAAACAACCATCATTTGGAATAAAGGCTACAATCTTTATCCCATTCTTGATCAATTGGGCCATAGCACAATTTCTGATAGCAGAGTTGGGTTGCTTTGCCTCAAAGCTAATTTTTTCAAGCACAATGGCCTTTGTAAGAAAAGATCATGTGAATGGCTGCTTCCATTCATTCCAAGGTGACTTTCTTGTATGATTTGTCTGCCCACCTCTGATTTTTTCTATGTGTCTTCAATTTTTGACCAGCTCCCATACCACATGTTTTCCCCATGTTGAAGAAATGAAAGAAGAGCCTCTATGATCTATTTCGGGGAGTTCTCATGAGCTAACTATGACGACAGTTGAGAGCTCAATAGTTGGGAATTAGCTTAGTTAGTTAGTTAGTTTTAGTTTTTAGTTAGTTAATTATTAGTTAGTTTAATATTTAGTTAGCATTTAGGGTTTAGGGTTGAAGGTTTAGGGTTTAGGGTTTAGAGTTTAGGGTTTTTTTATTTATTTTTAATTTTTTTAAATTAAGTAAACTGGTAGGTTTAGGTTTATTTAGTTTATTTTTGAGTTATTTTAGTTTATTTTATTTTTTATTTTTATTTAGGTTTAGTTTTTCTAGATTTAAGTTTTATCTTTTATTTTAAGGTTTTAGTTTAGGTTCTTATTTTATTTATTTAAATTTAGGTGTTAAGTTTTTATAATAGGTTTATTTTTATGTACTATTTTTTAGTTTAGGTTTATTTTTAGTTTATTTTATTTTATTTAGTTTAGGTTTATGTTTAAGTTTGGTTTATTATAGGTTTAGGTTTAGGTTTAATTTATTTTAGTTTAGTTTATCTTAGTTTAGGTTTATTTTATTTTTATTTTATGTTTAGGTTTTTTTTAGTTTAGGGTTTAGGTTTTTTTTTTATGTTTATGTTTTATTTTTAGGTTAAGTTTTTTAGGTATAGATTTTTTATTTTGTTTTTATTCTATTTTATTTTAGGTTTATTTTATTTTTATTTTAGGTTTAGTTTTTTTTTTTAATTTGGTTTTCTTTTAGTTTAGTTTAGGTTTTTATTTATTTTAATTTAGTTTAGTTTTTATTTTTTTATTTTAATTTCATTTTAAGTTTAGGTTCAGGTTTAGATTTTAGTTAATGTTTTTATTTTATTTTATTATAATTCATGTTTATTTATTTATTTTATTTTTTGGTTTTCTTTAGTTTAGGTTTACAATTTTAGCTTTTTATAGTTTAAGATTTAGGGTTTAGGTTTTAGGTTTTTATTCTAGGTTTATTTTTAGGTTTTATTTTTTAGTTTAGGTTTAGGTTTATTTTTAATTTATCTTATTTTATTTAGTTTAGGGTTTAGGTTTTTCTTATTTTAGGTTTAGGTTTAGGTTTTATTTATTATAGTTTATTTTATTTTAGCTTAGGTTTAGGTTTATTTGGTTTTATTTATTTTTTTTATTTAAGGTTTAGTTTTAATTTTTAGTTTAGGGTTTGTATTTTATTTTTTATTTTCATAGGTTTTATTTATAGGTTTATTTTTTAAGTTTAAGTTTTTATTTAGTTATTATTTTATTATATTTTAGGTTTATTTTATTTTTATTTTACATTTAATTTTTATTTTATTTAGGTTTTTTATTCTTAGGTTTATTTTATTTTTTTAATTTAATTTTGGTTTTTATTTATTGTATTTTAGTTTGTTTTTATTTATTTTATTTTATTTTATTTTTATGTTTAAGTTTAAGTTTTAGTTTAGGTTTTTATTTTATTTAATATTTCTATTTTATTTAGGTTTAGGTATTTTTAATTATTATATTTTTAGGTTTCCTTAACATTATCTTTAGGTTTTTAGCTTTTTAGGGTTTAGGGTTTAGGGTTTAGGATTTAAGGTTTAGGGTTTATTGATTTTTAGTTTTATCTTTTAGGTTTAGATTTTTTTTAGTTTTTATTTTAATTTATTTTAATTTAATTTTATTTTTATTTTTTGTTTAGTTTTGATTTTATTTTGGTTTTTTATTCTTAGGTTTATTTGATATTTTATTTTAGTTTAGGTTTTTATTTATTTTATTATAGTTTATTTTTATTAGTTTATTTTATTATATTTTTAGGTTTGGGTTTAGGTTTTAGTTTAGGTTTTTATTTTATTTTATTTTTTTATTTTATTTAGGTTTATGTTGTTTTATATATATATTTTTAGGTTTTATTTAGTTTGGGTTTAGGTTTTTAGGTTTTTAGGTATTTAGGGTTTTGAGTTTAGGTTTTAGGGTTTAGGGTTTTTTTTTAAATTAAGTAAACCGCTAGGTTTAGGTTTATTTAGTTTATTCTTTACTTATTTTAGTTTATTTTATATTTAATTTTTATTTTGGTTTATTTTTTATTTTTATTTAGTTTAGTTGATTTATTTTGGGTTTATATATTTTTGTTTAGATTTTATTTTAGTTTATTTTTAGGTTTAGGTTTTGGTTAGTTTATTTTTTTTTTAGATGAGTTTTAATTTTAATTTATTTTAAGGTTTGGTTTAATTTTTATTTTAGGTTTAGGTATAGGTTTTATTTTATTTTGGGTTTAGGTTTTAGGTTTTATTTTAGGTTTACTTTGAGGTTTTATTTTTTGGAATATGTTTAGGTTTACTTTTAGTTTATTTTATTTTATTTTATTTAGTTTAGGTTTAGGTTTAAGTTTAGTTTATTTTATGTTTATGTTTAGGTTTTTTTTCTAGTTTAGTTTTATTTTAGTTTAGGTTTAGGTCTATTTTATTTTTTATTTTTTTTGTTTTAAGTTTATGTATTTTTTTTTAGTTTGTTTTATATTTTATTTTTATTTATTTAGGTTTATTTTTTATTTGTGTTTTATTTAATTTATTTATATTATTTTAAGATATTATTTTTTTACATTTAGTTTTATTTTATTTAAGTTTTATTCTTAAGTTTATTTTATTTTAGTTTAGTTTAGGTTTTACCTATTTTATTTTAGTATAATTTTATTAGTTTATTTTATTTTAATTTTAGGTTTTGGTTTAGGTTTTAGTTTAGGTTTTTATTTTATATTATTTTTTTATTTTATTTAGTTTTGGTTTTTCTAGTTTTATTTAGTTTGTTTATAGTTTTTAAGTTTTCATTTATATTTTTGGTTCTTTATCTTTTTTATTAGTTTTTAGATTTTAAGGTTTCATTTTAATATCATTTTGTTTTTAGGTTATCTGATAGCTTTTAATTTTTTTATTTTTTGTTTAATTTAATTTATTTTTATTTTTATTTTAATCTCTATTTATTTCATTTTATTTATCTCAGTGTAGTTAGTTTAGCTTTATGTTTATTTTAGTCGATTAGTTGAGTTTTATTTTCATTTTATTTTAGTTAGGTTTTATTTTTTTATTTTTTAGGTTTAGTTTAAGTTATTATTTTATTTTTTTTAAAGGTTTTTTTTATTTTAGTTTTATTTTTACATTTTATTTTTTTATTTTGGTTTAGGTTTATTTTTAGTTTATTTTATTTTATTTATTTTAGGGTTAGGTTTAGATTTAGTTTACTTTAGGTCTACGTTTAGGTTTTATTTATTTTAGTTTATTTTATTTTTATTTAGGTTTATGTTTTTTTATTTTATTTATTTTATTTTTTACATTAGGTTTAGTTTTTTTAGTTTAGGGTTTGGGTTTTATTTTTTATTAAATTTTAGGTTTATTTTGTTAGGTTTAGGTTTTTTTTAGTCTTTTTTATTTTATTTTATGTTTATTTTAGGTTTATTTTATTTCATTTTAGTTTTATTTTATTTAGTTTTTATTCTTAGGTTTATTTTATTTAATAATTTTTATTATTTATTTTAGTTTAGTTTATATTTTATTAGTTTATTTTATTATTTTTTAGGTTTAGGTTTAGGTTTTAGTTTATGTTTTATTTTATTTTATTTATTTAACATTTTAGGTTTAGGTTTTTTATTTTATTTATAATGTATTATTAGTCAGTTTAGGTTTGGTTTTAGTGTTTAGGGTTTAGTGAGAGTTTAATGTCAGGGTTTAGGGTTGTGGTTAGGTTTAGTGTTTAAGGTTTTATTATCTTATTTACTCCAGGGTTTGGGTTTTGTGGTTTTGGCCTGGGTTTAGGGTAGGGTTGAGGTAGGTTAGGGTTTTTAGTGTGTGTTTTAGCTTTAGGGTTTGGGCTTGTGGTTTTGTTTAGGTTTGTTATAGAGTTTCTGTTAGTTAAGGTTATTTTAGTTTTATTTAGTTTTAGTGTTTAGCATTTTTTGTGGTTTAGGTTTTGTGGTCTAGGTTGGGTTTAGTTTTGGGTTTTAGGTTTAGTTTAGGTTATGGTTAAGGTAGGGTTTAGGTTCTTTAAGGTTTAGTCTAGGTTTTGGGTTTAGGTTTAGGGTTTTATAGGCTATTTGGGTTTATGGTTAATTTTAAGGTTTAGGGTTAATTTTAGGGTTTAGGGTTTAGGGTTTAGGGTTTAGTGGTTTTATGGTTTATGGTTTAGGTTTTAGGTTTAGGGTTCATGTTTTTGTTTAGGTTTCAGGTTAAGGTTTTTGGTTTTTTTTAACAGAGAATAGATTCAGATTCAACATTTCTTCTTTTTGATTTCCTCAACCAAGTAACACACCAAGTTTTCCAAGACACATGTGACGACATAGATAAAAAATGAGCTTGAATAGAGAAAATTGAAAACCCTAGATAATTAGAACTATCTCTATTGTAAAGATGCAGTTCCATAAGCTACAGATCAGATCCGTCGTTCTTTAGTTTCTCTAGTTCCCTTTAGAACAACCCTGGCCTCTTAAGGAGCGGGATCCACTATCATATCCCCAATCTCTCTCTCTTCCACCACCATGGCTGTAACCTTCATTGTTCCTCTCGCCTCCATGACCACCACTACTCCAACCACCACGTCCATATCCACCATCACCTCCACATCCCCCACCACCACTACGATAAGCTAAGCCTCTGCCTTATCCTCCATCACCAGATCTAGACTGATCATGGTTGACGGTGATGTTCTTAGCGTTAAGATTTTGCCCATTCTTAGGGTTTAGGTTTAGGTTTAGGTTTATTTTTTAGTTTATTTAGTTACTTTAGGTTTAGGTTTAGGGTTTGAGATTTAGTGTTTGGGGTTTAAGGTTTAGGGTTTAGGTTTAGGATTTAGGGTTTAGGGTCTGCCAGTGTCTGTAGAGTGTTTATGCTTTTGGGTTTAGGGTTTAGGGTTATGGTTTAGAGTTTTGGGTTTAGGGTTTTCTAGGGTTTAGGGTTTAGTGTTTAAGGTTGCAGAGGTTTACTGTTTAGGGTTTAGGATTTAGTATTTTGGGTTAATGGTTTATTTTTTATATTGGTTTAGGTTCATTTAGTTTATTTTTTATTTGTTTTAGTTTATTTTATTTTTGATTTTTATTTAGTTTAGTCTATTTAATTTAAGTTTATTTATTTTAGTTTAGGTTTTTTATTATAGTTTATTTTTTAGGTTTAAGTTTAGGATTATTTTTAGTTGAGTTTTATTTTTACTTTATTTTATAGGGTTTAGTTTTATTTTATTTTAAGGTTTAGTTTAGTTATTTACTTATTTTTTAGGTTTAGGTTTTAGGTTTTATTTTAGGTATATTTTAGGTTTTATTTTTTTAGTTTAGGTTTAGGTTTATTTTAGTTTATTTTATTTATTTAGTTTAGGTTTAGTTTATTTTATAGGTTTAGGTTTTATTTATTTTAGTTTAGGTTTAGGTTTATTTTATTTTGTTTATTTTATTTTATTTTTGGTTTAGTCTCTTTTATATAGTTTAGGTTTTTTATTTTTTGGTTTTTATTTTTATTTAGTTTTTATTTTTTATTTTTAAGTTCATTTATTTTTATTTTACATTTAGTCTTTATTTTATTTAGGTTTTTTATTCTTAGGTTTATTTTATTTTATAATTTAGTTTAGGTTTTTATTTATTTTATTTTAGTTTATTTTATTTTATTTTTAGGTTTAGGTTTAGGTTTTAGTTTAGGTTTTAATTTTATTTTATCTTTAAATTTTAGGTTTAGGTTTAGGTTTAGGTTTTAGTTTAGGTTTAGGTTTAGGTTTTAGTTTAGGTTTTTTAATTATTTTATTTTTAAGTTTTATTTTTTGTAGGTTTAGGTTTTTAGGTTTTGAGGTTTAAGGTTTAGGGTTTAGGGTTTTGGGTTTTGGGTTTAGGGTTTTAGGGTTTTAGGGTTTATAGTTTAGGGTTAGGGTTTAGGGTTTAGGATTTATGATGTTTTAGGGTTTAGGGTTGTAGATTTAGGGCTTAGGGTATAGGGTTTAGGGTTTAGTATGGTTTATGGTTTTAAAATTAAGTAAACCAAGAGGTTTATTTAGTTTATTTTATTTATTTATTTTATATTTTATTTAGTTTATTTATTTATTTAGTTTAGGTTTTTTATTTAGTTTATTTAGTATAGGTTTATTTTTAGTAGAGTTTTATTTTTATTTCATTCTTTAGGTTTAGGTTTTATTTTTTATTTTAAGGTTTAGGTTTAGGTATTTATTTGTTTTTTTTAGTTTTAGGCATTTATTTTAGGTTTACATTTAGATTTTATTATTCAGTTTAGGTTTCGGTTTATTTTTAATTTATTTTATTTTATTTTATTTAGGTTTAGGTTTAGGCTTAGGTTATATTTATTTTAGTTAAGTTTATTTTAGTTTAGGTTCAGGTTTATTTTATAATATTCATTTTACTTTTATTTTAGGTTTAGGTTTTTTATTTTAGTTTAGGGTTTAGGTTATATTTTTATTTCTTTTTAGATTTATTTTTTAGGTTTAGGTTTTTGTTTAGTTTTTATTTTATTTTAAGTTTATTTTATTTTTATTTTATGTTTAGTTTTTATTTTATTTATGTTTTTTTATTCTTAAGTTTATTTGATTTTTTTAGATTAGTATAGATTTTTATTTATTTTATTTTGGTTTATATTTATTAATATATATTATTTTATTTTAGGTTTAGGTTTAGGTTTTAGTTTAGGTTTATTTTTTATTTTATTTTTTTTATCTTATTTATGTTTAGGTTTTTTTATATATTTAATTTTATATTTTATTTAGTTTAGGTTTAGGTTTTTAGATTTTTAGGGTTTAGGGTTTAAGATTTAGGGCTTAAGGTTTAGGGTTTTAGGGTTTAAGGCTTTGGGTTTAGGGCTTGGGGTTTAGTTTTTCGGCTTTAAGGTTTAGGGATTTTAAGGTATAGGGATTAGGATTAGCTTAGGGTTGAGGGTTTTTTTTTAAAAAACTAAATAAACTATTATGTATAGGTTTATTTAGTTTATTTTTATGTATTTTAGTTTATTTTATTTTTTCCTTTTATTTAGGTTTATTTTATATTTTCATTTAGTTAAGTTGATTTATTTTAGGTTTATTTATTTTTGTTTAGATTTTTTGTTTGAGTTTATTTTTGAGGTTTAAGTTTAGGTTTATGTTTATTTTTTAGTTATGTTTTATTTTTATTTTATTTTTAAGGATTATGTTTAATTTTTTATTTTTAGGTTTATGTATAGTTTTTATTTTTTTTATTTTTTGGTTTAGGTTTTAGGTTTTAATTTTTGGTTTATTTTTAGGTTTTATTTTTTAGTTTACGTTTAGGTTTACTTTTAGTTTGTTTTATTTTATTTAGTTTAGGTTTAGGTTTAGGTTTAGGTTTAGGTTTAGTTTATTTTAGGTTTAGGTTTTATTTATTTTAGTTTAGTTTATTTTAGTTTAGGTTTAAGTTCATTTTATTTTGTTTATTTTGTTTTTATTCTAGGTTTAGGGGTTTTTTTAGTTTAGGGTTTAGATTTTATTTAATATTTATTTTTAGGTTTATTTTTTTAAGTTTAGGTTTTTATTTAGTTTTTATTTTATATTATTTTAGGTTTTTTGTTTTACATTTAATTTTTATTTTATTTATTTTTTTATTCTTAGGATTGTTTTATTTTTTAGTTTAGTTTAGATTTTTATATATTTTATTTTAGTTTAGTTTTGTTAGTTTATTTTATTTTATTTTTAGGTTTAGGTTTAAGTTTTAATTTAGGTTTTTATTTTATTGAGGTTTAGGTTTTTTTATATTCTTTTTTTAGGTTTTTAAGTTTTCAGGGTTTAGGGTTTAAGGCTTAAGGTTTTAAGGTTTAAGGTTTATTGTTAGGGTTTAGGGTTTAAGGTTTAGGGTTTAGTGTTTAGGCTTTAGGGTTTAGGGTTTTTAAGGTTTAGGGTTTAATATCTAGGCTTTAGGGTTTAGGCTTTTTAGGGTTTAGGGTTTAGGGTTTAGGTTAGCTTAACGTTTAGTGTTTTTTTTAAATTAAGTAAGCCTTTAGGTTTAGGTTTATTTAGTTTATTTTTTATTTTTATTTATATTTTTTATTTTTATTTAGATTAATTTATTTATTTTAGGTTTATTTATTTTAGTTTATTTTTTAGGTTTAGGTTTAGGTTTATGTTTATTTTTTAGTTGAGTTTTATTTTTAATTTATTTTATAGATTTAAGTTTTTATTTTTTTTATTTTAGGTTAAGGTTGTAGCTTAACGGTTATTTATTTATTTCAGGTTTTAATTTTAGGGTTTTAATTTTTAGTTATTTTATTAGATTTTATTTATCTTTTTAGGTTTTATTTAGGTTTAGTTATTTATTTAGTTTATTTATTTTAGTTTAGGTTTAGGTTTTATTTTATTTATTATTTACTAGGTTTTAGGTTTTATTTTTTTTTATTTAGTTTTATTTATTTTATTTTAGTATATTTTGGGTATATTTTATTTATTTCATTTTAGTTTTATCTTTTTTTTATTCTTATGTTATTTTATTTTTAGTTTAGTTTATTTTATTAAATTATTTTATTTAATTTTAGGTTTTAATTTATGTTTTAGTTTATATATTTTATTTTATTTATTTTACTTGATTTTAGTTTGGGTTTTATTTTATTTTATTTTTTATTTAGTTTTAGGTTTTAGATTTTTAGGTTTATTTTTAGGTTTAGGGCTCAGTAGATTTTAGTTGGTTGTGATTAGGGTTGGGTTTTGTAGGTCAGTGCTCAGTTTTTTTTGGGTTTGTGGTTATGGTTTTGGTATGGTAGGGTAGGGTTGGGTTTCATTTTAAGGTTTGGTGTTTAGTGTTTAGTTTTGGTTTTATTTATGGTTTTGGTTTAAGTTTAGTTTAGGGTTGTTTAAGGTTTAAGTTTATGGTTTGGTTTAGGATTTAGGGTTGGGGTTGAGTGTTTAGAGTTTTTATGGTTTAGGTTCAAAGGTTAGTTTAGGGTTTAGGGTTTAGGATTTAGGGTTTATGGTTTATGGTTTTGGGTTTGAGAGTTTATGGTTTAGGGTTTAGGGTTTTTGGTTTTTTTTCTTAATAGAGAACAAATTCAGAATCAACATTTCTTTATTTTGATTTCCTCAACTAAGTAACACACTAAGTTTTCCATGACACAAGCAACAACATAGATAAAAAATGAGCATGAATAGAGCAAATCAAAAACCCTAGATAACTAGAACTGTCTCTACTATAAAGACACGCTCAGATGCTACATCAGGTTTCTTCGCTTTCTCTCATCCATCTAGCCCCTTGAGTAGCGGGATCCACCATCATATTCCTGATCTCTCTCTCCCTGGCACCACCACGGCTATAACCTCCATGGCTCTTCCCACCTCCATAACCACCACTGCTCCAACCACCACCTCCATATCAACCAGCACCACCAGATCTGCCACCACCACAGCGATAAGCAATGCCTCTACCTTTGCCTCCACTGCCAGATCTAGATTGAGCCCGGTTGATGGTGATGTTCTTACCGCATGGTTCTGCCCGTTCTTAGGGTTTAAGTTTTGGTTTAAGTTTATTAGGTTTTAGGGTTTAGATTTATTTTTTTAGTTTATTTTGTTACTTTAGGTTTAGGTTTAGGGTTTTGAGGGTTTAGGTTTGGGTTTAGGGTTTAGGGGGGTTTAGGGTTTAGGGATTTAGCTTTGTGGATTTAGGTTTGTGGTTTAGATTTAATGATTTATGCTTTTGTTTAGGGTTTAGGGTTGGGGTTTAGGTTTTTTTTTTTAGTGTTTAAGATTTAGGTTTTGTGGTTTAGGTTGTTTAATTTTTTTATCTTCTAGTTTAGGTTTTGTGGTTTTATATTAGTTTTATTTTAGGTTTTATGTTTTAGTTTGGGTTTAGGATTATTTTAGATTATTTTATTTTATTTTATTTTATTAGTTTAGGTTTATTTATTTAGCTGTTTTTTTTATTTTTATTTATTTTATGTTATTTTTTAGGTTTTTATTTTTTTTATTTAGTTTTTTATTTTATTTTAAGTTCATTTTATTTATTTTACATTTAGTTTTATTTTATTTAGGTTTTCATTCTTTTATTTTATTTTTAGTTTAGTTTAGGTTTTATTAATTTAACTTAATTTAATTTTATTTTATTTTGGTTTATTTGTTTTTTTTAGGATTTTATTTTATTTTATTATTTTAATTAGGTTTTTTTTTATATTTTATTTTAGGTTTTATTTGTAGGTTTAAATTTTGTTAGGTTTTTAGGGTTTACATTTTAGCATTGTGGATTTATGGTTGGTTTTGGGATTTATGGTTTTTTAGGTTTATTTTAAGTAAGATTTTTTAGGGTTTAGGGTTAGCTTAGGGTTTAGGTTTTTTTTTTTAAATTAAGTAAATCGATAGGTTTAGGTTTATTTAGTTTATTTTTTATTTACTTCAGTTTATTTTATTTTTTATTTTAATTTATGTTTAATTTTTTTAATTTAGTTTTGTTTCTTTATTTTAGGTTTATTTATTTTCTTTTATTTTTTAGGTTTAGGTTTAGGTTTTATTTTTTAGTTTAGTTTTATTTTATTTTATTATTTATGTTTAGGTTTATTTTTTTATTTTTAGGTTTAAGTTTTGGTTTTATTTTATTTTTTTATGTTTAGGTTTTAGTTTTATTTTAGGTTTATTTTAGGTTTTATTTGATAAAATAGGTTTATTTTAGTTATTTATTTTATTAAGTATGGTTTATGTTTAGTTGATTTAGGTTTAGGTTTAGGATTTATTTAATTTTTTATTGTTTTTTTAGTTTAAGTTTATTTTATTTTGTTTATTTGGTATGTTTATTTTAGGTTTGTTTTATTTTATTTCTTTATTTTTTTAGGTTTTCATGAGTTTTATTTCATTTTATTTTTTGTTTATTTTATTTTTATTTTAGCTTTACTTTTTATTTTGATTAGATTTTTTATTTATAGGTTTATTTTATTTTTTAGTTTAGTTTAAGTTTTTATTTATTTTATTTTATTTTTTAGGTTTAGGTTTAGGTATAGGTTTAGGTTTAGTTTAGGTTTTTATTTTATTTTATCTTTATGTTATTTATTTAGGTTTATTTATTTTATTTTATTTTTAGGTTTTATATAGTTTATGTTTAGTTTTCGTGGTTTAGGGTTTAGGGTTTAGGTTTGGTTTTGAGATTTTGGTTTTTTTTATAGAGAACAAATTCATAAATCAACATTTCTTCTTTGTTTATTTAGTTTATTTTTTATTTATTTTAATTTATTTTATTTTTTTTATTTTTATTTATGATTATTTTTATTTTATTTAGCTTACTTTATTTAGTCTATTTATTTTAGTTTAGGTTTTTTTATTATTTTTTTCTTAAGTTTAGGTTAAGGATTATGTTTATTTTTAGTTGAGTTTTATTTTATTTTATTTTAAGTTTATGATTTATTTTTTTATTTTTAGTTTAGGTTAAGTTTTATTTTATTTTTTAGTTTTAGTTTTATTTTATTTTATTTTAGTTTAGCTTAGTTTTATTTTATTTTATTTTATTTAGTTTAGGGTTTAGGTTTAGTTTATTTTAAGTTTAGGTTTAGGTTTTATTTATTTATTAGGTTTAGGTTTATTTATTTATTTATTTTAATTTTTATTTTAGGTTTAGATTTTGTTTTAGTTTATGTTATTTTTTTATTTATTTTAAGTTTTATTTTTATTTTATTTTTTAGGTTTTATATAGTTTTATTTTATTTTATTTTATTTATTTTAAGTTTATTTTTATTTTATTTTATTTTATTTTATTTTATTTTAAGTATTTATTTTATTTTGGGTGGGTTTTTTTTAGTTCTTATTTTATCTTATTATTTATTATTTACTCAGTATTTATTTTATTTTTAAGTTATTTTAGTTTTGGCTCAGTTTTGCCTGGTAGTTTAGGGTCAGTTTTAGGGTGGGAGGGCTAGGTAGGGTCAGTTTAGGGTCTTTTCTTGGTTATACTCCAGCTCAGGTTTGGGTTTTAGGGAAGTGAGCCCAGTAGGTTTCCAGGGCATGGCCTGGCTGGCCTTGGGGTTGTTCTTTAGTCGGCACCAGAGTGGCCAGGCCTGGGTCTGCCCAATGTCAGCCTGGCCCATGATCAGTGGCCCAGTTTTGGGTTGTTTTCAGGTGGCTCAGGGCTCAGGGTCAGTAGAAGTGGAGTAGGTGGGTAGTCAGTGGCCTTAGGGTGGTAGGTCAGGGTCAGGCTAGTTTGTACTCAGGTTGTGGCCTAGTGGTTTTGTTATATTTATTTATTTTTTAATTACAAACTAGGTTTAGATTTATTATTTATTTATTATTTATTATTTATTTGATTTAAGTTTATATTATTTTATTAGTTTATTTTATTTTATTAATTATTTTAGTTTTTTTTATTTTAGTTTATTTTTTTAGGTAGTTTAGCTTATTTTTTTAGTTTAGTTTATTTTTTATTTTATTTTGGTATAAGTTTTATTTTTTAATTTTGTAGGTTTAGCTTTTTATTTTATTTTTTAGGTTTAGTTTAAGGTTTTATTTTAGGTTTATTTTTAAGTTTTATTTTAGTTTATGTTTTGGTTTATTTTAGTTATTTTATTTTATTTACTTTAGGTTTAGAGTTTTATTTAGTTTAATTTAGTTTATTTTTAGTGTAGGTTTAGGTTTATTTTATTTTTTATTTTGGTTTAGGTTTTTTTTTAGTTTTGGTCGCTTATTTTTATTTATTTCTAGGTTTTATTTTTAGGTTTATGTTTTTATTTAGTTACATTCAACAATGAAAACTTAATCCTAGTGACGACCAAGCACAACCACCTCTTTACATTACAGTGGATGTTGGCAAATACAGGCTATCGAGAGTTCTGGTTGACCTAGGTATATCAGTCAACATTATCAATCAAAGAACCCTTGCCTACTTTAGGATCAACATCTCCAAACTCCAAAAATAAAGGATGATGTTGAGAGGATTCAATGAACAAGGCAGGAGGGCCTTGTACTTTATTTTGATCTCGGGGACACCTATCGTAGTGTACTTTTGAGTTGATCGCACAACACTAAGGTATGATGTACTATCTCGAAAGATAGATGCATCACCCTATAATGGACTTAATCACATAATAAGGACTACTAAGACATGATGGGTCTTCGAATGTACTAGACATTTCCCCTACTTTATATAGATGAATAAAATAAGGTTTATATTAAACTAGGTTTTTAAGTTCCCTATGGAGGTAAGCCTCCATAGTTAATTACATCTTAGGAAATAAAATTTTCTACGAATACTCTCAATTAGAGTAGACACTTATCATCTCCAAATATTTGAAGGTTAGACTATCAAAGGATTGGTTGTATTTAGAAATTCAATTGGGAAAGTTCAAGGAGAAAACTTATTTTTAGAATCCAAATGAAAAAAGTAGGAAATCATCATGTACTAGAAGCCGGAGCATTCCATCATCCTATGGTTTGGCTTTATAATTTTAAGTTGAGGAGATTTATATGTTTTTAGTAGAAATTTAAATAGATTACTAGGGAATATAATCCACCACCACAAGATTGTGGGAATGCCTAAGAGGTAAAGATTTATGATCATAGCGCAATAGAAATAGCTACCTCGAATCCTAAATCTAGGGAGCTTTAGTACGAGCTAAAGCACGACCTAAATCTAAGTGATAGGTGGACATAAGGGTTTACCTCCACAAGAGAGAATAAATTGTCCGACTTCTAGACTTATAACCTCTTGGAGTGGCCGCCAGCTAACTCCTCCTATGATTTTAAAACCATGTAGTCCAGTCTTCTGAATTGCAAGATAGTTATGGTAGTTATTTAATTACAAAGAAACTAAAGTCCTAAACGCTCCCTAAGAGACTAGAGCATGAATGGTATGAGCATATGACTTAATCTATAGATGTAAAATCTTTTCAAATTTTATTTCATTTTAGATGCATTATTTTGACAGAGGCTTTAGGATTTCTTATGCCTAAATGCATGATGAAATAGGTTATGGATCAAATCGCTAGAAGAAGGTGTTCTCCAAAGGGATGCCCTCATATGGCATGAATTCCTTTATCATGCAAGGATGGAGATCCTTCATGTTCAAGAGAAAAGAATATGCATGCATGATGCATACAACCATATAGCTAAGGGGTTGCTAAATCTTTTAATTATCTTATTTATGTCTTAGGCTTTATAATGAGGTTATGAGTTATTTAAAATTTAGTTATGAGTGATTATTTGGGTAGAAAAGTTTTTTTTTTATCCTAAGCATGTCCAAGCCACACATTAAAGCATCAATCATTTAAGAAACTATGAAAAACATGATGTCCTAATGCACAATGTAAATATAACATCAAACAGTTATATAAACTATCATAAAAGAATAAAATGCATGGTACCGCTGCATACAACCCAAGAGAGAGAAAAGATGGATAGCCAAGCTCTACCCTTATACAACTTGGAATATGAAAAAGTATTTATAATTGTATTAAATGCTATGGGGGTCTTCTTTCTTCATATCTCCATTTATGATTTGGTTCCTTCTTTGATTTGGATGATGCTTGCTTCAAAGGCATCACAAGGCACCCTAGGATAAAGCCTTCGACACTCATCCTAATCCCCATAGCACTAATCCTAATTCATTGCAAAAATTACATGTGTGGAAAAGTAAATCTAACTACTAAAATGGTGGTTAGCTAAATAAACATATAATCCCAAGCAGTTGTATTTATAATTTGGACTTAGCACCCTACACATGGGTAACTAAGCCCACCTATCCTAACACGGATTATGCTTAAGGATTAAGCAACCTACAATAAGAGCATTCACATTTATTTTTAAGCATCCCTTAAGCATAATCCCATGCAGAAACCATGATTAGGCTAATATTGGCCTATCATCAAGTCTACGAAGCATACACCCTAACATCCAATCTAAAATAATACATCATAAAAAAAACATACACACATACACCATCCTAACTTAGAGCTAGAAGTGGTGACTTAAATTTAATGTGTGTATTATGGTTTGTGTGGTAAGTCTTGTTAGGCATTAGTGTTGTTTTTCTAAGTGTAGAAGGATTCAATTTAACATGTTGATTTCACTTGAAGTAGTTTAATTGATTTGAGAATTTTAATTTTATTTTCTTTTGTTTAATTTCATTATTACACTTAGCAACTAAGTATTTTAAAGAGAGAAAAGAGGATTTCCCTTTTCATCCCTACCTTAAGTCACTTTATAAAGTATATAAATTTGATTTAGTTCTTTTTAGTGAATGGCTTGTTAAATGATTTAATTAATCATAAGTTCATTAAATAATCCTATTCAAAATGAAAGGCATCTTAAGATTAATTTAATTCAATTACTACCACATGACATATATTAAATCATTCCTTTCCATCACATGTAACATGCATATGATTTAATCCTAAATTTATATATACATGCAACATATTTTATCACACTTAAATGATGAATGTATGTGTATGTTAAAAATTTATATTTTATTTGATTGAATTATTTAAACCTATTAATTTAAAACTTTATCCAAATTTTTGTACAAAAGGACATAAGAATGAAATTAAATAAGCATGTCTCATTATTAAACCACGAAAGTGAGGTAATCAAATGACCTCCTCAGGGCTAGCTAAAGCCTCGTATTCTAGGGATTTCCATACTATATAACCATTTGCATTCAAACATAGGAAAATTCATATACATGAACATAGGAAGTACGCTCCAAATCATATGGCTAATTAATTCAACAACTTAGTCAATTATGAATGCATGCAATTTTAATGTAAAATGGGACTTTCATTCACTAATCACATATACATATACATGTACAAAGATATAAGCAAGTAAGTGTCATTGTTAATCCAGGGAAGTGAGGCAAATAAATGACCTCCTTGGGGCTAACTAAAGTCTTGTATTCACAGGATGTCCAAACTAAATACTTACTTTTCTTAGACACACATGGATGTACACATAAATGATGGAAAGAAAACCATGCAAAGGTTGTATTTTTTTTTGATGAATCAGTAATATATATGAATAAAAGCTCTATCCAATTTCTAATGTTGAAATACATAAGATTGAAATCAAATGGGTACGTGACATTGTTAAACTAGAGAAGAGAGTCAATCAAATGACCTCCTTCGGGCTAGCTTGAGTCTCATGTTCCCAAGATGTCCAAACTATATACCCATTACCATTCAATCTTATATAAATCAACACATGAATAGAGGAAAGAGAACTCAAAATATACACTTAAGCTATAAGCACATGCATTTCTTATGTATTTATAACTAGCATCATAACACATATTATTATTCATTTATAAGCTTTTGAAAAATACATTTTGATTTAATAGTGATAATATCCACACATATATTAAATTAAATCAACACATGAAAGCTTACATAATGGAAATCCATCATATTTTAGTTGATTTTTAAAAGTTGGATCCATTTGAATCATACCAAATTTAGCATGATTGGAAAGAGGACAATCAAATATAAGAATGTGATTCATTCAACCAAACTATTTCTTAAGGACAATCAAATCAAATAAGATTATTTAAAGCAAACCAATGCTTATTTATTAATTAAGTTTTGGAAATGATTTGATTTAAAAAGGTTAAGAGAAATCATCAATTGATGTTTTGAACCCATTCCCACATTAGTGATTTGATTTATTTTAAGGAAAAGTAATTAAGTTGATTTTATGGGTTAATTAAGTTGAAACCTTAATTAGATGAATTAATTACCCTTACCTATGTCACCTTAAAGTAATTAACTAAATAATTATGAGCCAACATGATATGCATAGAAAATAAACTTGCAATGATCCTAGGAAATAAAAGGGGCCTAATGCAATTGGCTCATGATTAATAGTTAATTAGATTAAGAGACTTAATTAATTACTCTTATGGTTTTCCCATACATGTGGACTAACCATAATTTTATTAAACTCTTTTAGGTTATTAAACACTTAAATATATACCCCATGATTTAATTAATTAAGATGTGATTATGATTTCAATTTGATTATGTGATTTAATTAATTAGTTAAATCTTAATTTCATTTTAAAAAGGGTGAAATGAACTTAGGAAAGGGCTCCCAACCCTATTCCTTAGTTCACTTAATGAACAATGATTAGTAACTTAATTAACAATTTATTATTATATTCATGGATTAATTAATCAACTTAAAAAAGAGTAGTTAAGGTTTAATAAGTCAATTTTCCTAATTAAGTGAGCAATAAATCCCAAGAAAATCATGGGAGAGGTCATCTCATTAAATTAACCATTAAAATTTAGGATTAATTGCTCAAGTAATTAAAGAGTAATTAAGCTAATTAATTTTATAATTAAACCTTAATTACTTTTCAAAATTAGGTAAGATCATTTTTAATTAATTATCCTCTAAAATACTTTTTAAAAAAGTATTTATTTATGTTTTTTTTATTTCTCTATGTTTTTTTATGATTTATTTAGAAGTTTTAGTCATTAGAAATGATTAATTAAGCCTAATTAAAGCCTAATTTGGTTGGCGCCATATGGCGCGCTGACTCAGTGCACTTTCCACATGGAGCCACTAGAATGGTTACTTAAAACTTATCCGACTCAGCGCTATGTGGCATTGGCAGATGCGCTTTCTCGCCCGCTATTCGATCTAAGATTGGATGGCTATAATTAATTTTGTAGGTTAATTAGATTAAATTAGATTGATCTAACAGATCTAATCATGATTTTCCCTTTTAATCATGTAGAATGGACTGTGCGTGATCTAACGTCACGCGAGTGAGAATGGAGTGCGCCATTACTCACGATCCGAAGCTACCCATTTCATCAACTCTAAAAGGACCCACACATTCACGACATCAATAAAAGGGGGATCCAATGTTAGAGATCACATGAGATGCATGTTTTCTTCATAAAGCTCCAACCCACTTTTCCATAAGGATCAGTTTGGGATGCATACCTCATCGAAGCTCAAGACTAGTGGCTGGAACGATTGAGGAAGCTTCAGCTAGCTGAGATGAAGCCCTATTAAGCAACAATTGGAGCTTAACTTTGATTGAAGTGCCACCTTTGGTGCTCAAGAAGCTTGGGAGATTATTCGCTCTTGCTCGATGAGGCCTAGGGAAGCTACATGCAAAGTTAATTTGAGTTTGATGGAGAAATGAGGAAGTTAGGTTAGAAATGGGAGTGTCCTATTTCGTGATGGAGAATGGCACTTTTGATCGAAATGAGCTAGAGCTTACGGAATGGATCTAGCAGCTCATCTTGGTAGGTAGAGCTGAGGAATGATTTTTTATGTGTTTGAGCAAAATGAAGGTGTATACCCCTGTTCCCCTTCATCTTGATCAGACTGTGGGATTGAGATTAGCTTCTAGTGGCCATTCGGCCATCTCAGGGAGTCGTGGGTGGTAGGGAGGTGGTATGTTGGCTCGGCTTGGTTGGTTGAAGGTGTGGATGTGGCTGCCAAAGAGGAATCATGGGTGTCCTATGGGTTTCAAATGCTCCAATGGGGAAGGTGAGGTAATTTCACCTCCCATGGGTCATCACCGACCCAACCACAATTTAGGTCAGGTTGGAGAATGTCCTAGGTTCATAGGTGGACCATTGGGAGAGTACTAAGTGGCCAAGGAATGGAAATGACCACTTACATGGGTGATTTATCTCATGTGATGCCCTTGACCCAAGGGTAGAATGATCATTTGGCATTGAATTTGATTTGGGCAGATTTAAAATGAGCCAAAAGTGGGTTAGTCCAAATTTCATGTCAATTGGAGTTGTTTGCTTAAGTTTTGCTCACTTTGACTCATTTAGGTCAAATTAAGTTAGGTTGGGTCAAGTTGACCAATTGGTCATATTAGGTCAAACCAAGGGTTGGGTCAAGTTCATATGATCATTTGGGTTATTTTGGTTCAATTAGTTTTATGTAGTTTGGCTTAGATTTGATTTTGGCTCATTGGAATTCATTTGGGTCAAATGGGTTAAGTTGACCAATTTGACAAAATTGGCCAAATTAGCTTGGGTTGAGTGTTGGATTGGTTTTACTTGACCAATTGAAGATGATTGTAAGCTTTGGTTTCAATTAATTTTGATTTTTTTTTGATTTAGGCCAACTTGAACCTTTAGGTTTTTATTTTATTATATTATTTTATTTAGGTTTATGTTTTTTTTATATATTTTATTTTTAAATTTTATTTAATTTAGATTTAGGTTTTTTTTTTGGGATTAGGGATTAGGGTTGGGTTTAGGGTTTGTGGTTTAGGGTTTGGAGGGTTTAGGGTTTAGGGTTGGGTTTTGGGTTTAGGTCAGTTTAGGTTTTAGCTTTAGGGTTTATGGTTTTTAAAATTTAAGGTTAGCTTAAGGTTTAGGGTTTTGTTTTTTTTAATCATTTAAATCAATTGGTTTAGGTTTACTTAGTTAATTTAGTCATTTTTTATTTATTTTATTTTATTTTATTTTTTATTTTTATTTATGTTTATTTTTTATTTAGTTCAGTTTATTTATTTTAGGTTTATTTTCTTTAATTTATGTTTTTTGTTTTAGTTAATTTGTTATGTGTGGGTTTAGGTTTAGGTTTATTTTTAGTTGAGTTTTATTTTTATTTTATTTTTAGGTTTAGGTTTTACTTTTTATTTAATTTTCTGAGGCTTATGTTTTAGGTTTTTATTTTAGGTTTATTTTTAGGTATTATTTTAGTTCATTTTATTTTATTTAGTTTGGTAGGTTTAGGTTTAGGTTTATTTATTTTAGTTTAGTTTATTTTAGTTTAGGTTTAGTTTTTTTAGTTTAGAACTTAGGTTATTTTTTTATTTAATTTAGGTATTTTTTTTTTAAGTTTAGATTTCATTTATTTAAGGTTTATTTTATTTTATTTTACATTTAATTTTATTTATATTATCTATTCCAGTTTATTTGATTTTAGTTTAGTTTAGCAATTTTTTATTGTATTTTATTTTATAATTAATTTTTATTTATTGGTTAGTTCATTGGCTGGTAGTATAGTGGTTTAGAGTTGGTGGTAGGATTGTTTAGATTAAGGTTTTATGGTGGTTTGTAGATGTAAGTTTAGAGGTAGGGTTTATAGTAAGTTTTTAGTGAGTTTAGAGGTTTATAATTAGGGTAGGGTTTAGATTTTTTTTTTTAAAATTGTCAAGGCAGTTCGATTTTAATTTATAAATTTTTAGTTTATTTTATTTTTTATTTAGTTTAGTTATTTATTTTAGGTTTATTTTAGTTTTATTTTAATTTATTTTTTTTGATTGATGTTTTTCTTGGTTTAGTTTTCTTTTATTTCATTTTAGTTTTATGTGGTTTATTTTTATTTATCTTTAGATTTATTTTTTTGTTTATTTTAGTTTAACTTTTTTATTTAGTTTTATTTTATTTTAGGAATTTATTTTAGTTTACATTTATTTTTTTATTTAGATTTTTTATTTTTAGGTTTATTTTATTTTTTTTACTTTAGTTTAGGTTTTTATTTTTTTATTTTATTTTATTTTTTTTATTTTTATTTATTTTTAGGTTTAGTGTTTAGTTTTAGTTTAGGTTTTAATTTTTTTTTTATTTTATTTTATTTTATTTAGGTTTAGATTTTTTATTAATTTTATTTTAAGTTTACTTAGTTTAAGTTTAGGTTTTTGTGGTAGGTTAGGGTAGGTGTGGCTATTTAGTGGTAAGGCCTAGGGTTTAGGGTAGGGTTTAGGGTCAGCTTCTTGGTGGGTTAGGGTGTGGTAAGGTTGTAGGTGGGGTAGTGTGAGTTTAGAGTAGGTCACTTTTAAGGTTTAAAGATTATTTGGGTATTTTAAAAAAACAAATAGGTTTATGTTTATTTAGTATTTTATTTTTATCTTGATTTGGTCTTTATTTTTATAGTTTTAGTTTATTTACTTTAAGATTATTTATCTTAGTTTATTTCTTTATTTATTGATAGTTTAATTTTAGTAGTTTATTTCATTTTATTTTAATATAGGTTTTATTTTTTTTATCTTATGTTCAAGATTATCTATTTTATTTCTTAGTCTGGGTTTAGGTTTTATTTTAGGTTTAGGTTTATTTTATCTAGCATGTTCCTAAGCTCAGTTTTATTTATTTGTTTTATATATTTTTTAGTTAGTTTTATTTTAATTTATTATATTTAGTTTAAATCTTTTTATTTTATTTTTAGATTTTATTTAGTTTAGTTTAGGTTTTAGTCTTAAAAGCTCAGTTTTTTAGTATTAGGTAGGCCTGTGGTCTGGGTAAGTATAAGTTAAGAGGCTCATAGTTTACCATATAGGGTCCAGGTCCTAGTGTGGTGGTCTTCTGGGTCAGGGTAGTCAGTTTCTTTTATGGCTGGCTCATGGCCCAGGTAGTTTTTGGTATGCTTTTGGTAGTGGTCTGGTGGGGTTAGGGCTCAGGCCTAGGGTTTGCTCAGAGCAGATTAGTGTTTTTAACATTTTAGTGGTCAGTGAGGCCAGGTCAGTAGCCCACCATTTATGGAGTATAAGGTGTGGTAGGATTCCAGTGGCAAGAGGCTCAGTCTTGGGTTTAGGGTTTGTGGTTTAGGTTAGGTTTTTCAATTTTATAAAATTAACTAAACCAGCGTTTAGGTTTATTTACTCATTTTATTTATTTTAGTTTATTTAATTTTCTATTTTGACTTAAGTTTACTTTTATTTATTTTCAAGAGATAGTTATTCTATTTATTTATTTTCTTTATTTTTTTATTTTAGTTTGTTTCAGTTTAGATTTTTAGTTAAGTTTTATTTTAGTTTATTTTTTTTAGGTTTAGATTATTTTATTTTTGGTTTATTTTATGTTTTATTTTAAGATTTTTTTTTGGTTCATTTATTTTATTTTTGGTTTAGGTTTAGGTTTAGTTTATTTTAAGTTTAGGTTTAGGTTTTATTTGTTTTATTTTATTTTTTTTTAGTAAGTTTAGGCTTTTTTTATTTATAGTGTAAGTTAGGTTTGTTTTATTTATTTTAAGGTTTAGGTTTTTTTTTAGGTTTTAGGTTTTCTTTTTTATTTATTCTTAGGTTTTATTTTGGTTTATTAATTAAGTTTAGTTTATTCATTTTTATTTTATTTAATTTTAGGTATTTTTTTATTTTTTATTTAGTTTATTTAATTTTTTTTCATAGTTTAGGTTTATTTATTTTATTTTGTTTTATTTTTTATTTTATTTTCTTTAGGTTTAGCATCCCATTTATGTTTTATTTTCTTTATTTGGTTAAGTTTATTTATTTTATTTATAAGATTTAGTTTACATAGGCTCTAGAGGGTAGGGTAGAGTTAGTCAGGATCAGGGTTTAGAGTAGTTTAAGATTTTTTTGGTTGGTTATGGTTTAGGTAGGCTAGGGGTTTGTGGTAGGTATGTTTTGGTGGGTGTGAGTGGGTCAGTTTAGAAGTTAGGGGGTTGTGGTTTTAGTTTAGGGCCTTTTAGGTAATTACCATTCTGTCTAAGGTTGGTTTTGTTTTTTTAAACCTAGTTTAATATATTCTTTTAGGTAGATTTTATCTTATCTTGCAGGAGAGGATTGGCCCATTATCAGGCTTACTTGGCCTTTAGGATTTAGGAGTCCAGAGCCTAAATTAAAGGCCCAGGTCTGATCTTAGAAGCCTTTCAGGGCCTGGGTGTAGCCCATGGTCATGTCAGCCTCAGGGCCTGTTTAGAGTGTACCACATCCCAGTAGGACTGGGCTGGGGTTTAGTTTAGTGGCCCAGGTCAGAAGCAGTGGCCCAGGTCAGTGCTAGTAGGCCCAGGGTGCCCAGGGTCCGTGGAGGTCATAGGCCTAGTAATTTTAGCCAGAGCACAGGATTCCATCATAGGGTTAATGGTGGTGAGTCTTTAAAACCAGGTACCAGTTTTAGATTTTCTTTAGTTTAGTTTATTTGTATTTATTTTAGTTTAGGTTTTATTTTACTTTACTTTTAGGTTTAAGTTTAATCTATGTTTATTTTAGTTTAGTTTTATTTTTACTTTATTTTTTAGGTGTAGGTTTTATTTTTCCGTTTTTGGTTTAGGATTTTATTTTATCTTAGGTTTTGGTTTAGGTTTATATTTTAGTTAATTTTTAGGTTTTGTTATTTTAGATAAAGGTTTATTTTTTAGTTTATTTTTTTTTTTAGTTTAGGGTTCGTTAATTTTATTTTAGGTTTAGGTTTTTATTTATTTTAGTTTAGTTTATTTTAGTTTAGATTTAGGTTTATTTTATTTTATTTATCTTAGGTTTAGGTTCATTTTTTAATTTAAGGTTTATGTTTTATTTTTATTTTTTTTTTATTTATTTTATTTATTTTATTTATTTATTTTAATTTTATTTGATTTTAGTTTTATTTTATTTAATATTTTATTTTTTGGGTTTATTTTATTTTATTTTAGTTTATATTTAATTATTTTATTTTAGTTTAGCTTTCATTTATATTTTATTAGATTTTAGGTGTTTTATTTTATTTTAGTTTTATATAGTTTATGTTTTATTTATTTTATTTAGTTTCATAAGCCAGTTTTATTCTTTTATTTAGGGAGGTTTTGGGATTTAGGGCCCAGGGTGTGGGAGGGTGGTTTTATTAGGTTTTAGATCTGGGGTGGAGGGTCAGTATTGGGTAGGATTGGGGTGGTCAGTTAGGGTCAGCATTTTAGGGTTTAGTTTATTTTTTTATATATATCATCTTATCTTGGTAAGTCATTATTTTTATATTTAGCTCAGTTTATGTTAAGTTTAAGTTGGCCTGTGTTTAGTGGCTCAGGAGCAGTTTAGGGGAGTGGCTCAGTTAGTTTATGGTGGGTTTAGGATTTATGTTTGTGGCTGGGCCCAGTGGTAGGGTGGGTTAAGGTTAGGGTGTAGGGTTGAGGTAGGTAAGGTTTATTTTAGGTTGGTTTAGGATTTAGGCAGAATTTGGTTTAGGATTTAAAACTCAACAAGTAGGTTTAAATTTATTTAGTTTATAATTTTTTTATTTATTTATTTTTATTTTACTTATTTTATTTAGTTTATGATCATTTACTATTTATATATATTTTATAGGCTTTTATTTTAGTATTTTTAAGTTTAGTTTATTTTACTGAGTTTTATTTTATTTTACATCTAGGTTTTAGGTTTTAAGTTTTATGGTTTTAGTATCTTTTTGTGGTTTGTGGGTTTTAGTGGTTTGTATTTTAGGATTTAGGGTTTAGGGTTTAGGGTTTTTTAAGTTGGGTTTACATTTGTGGTTTAGAGTTGTAGGTTAGCCATGGATTAGGGTTAGTTAGTTTTAGGATTTAGGGTTTAAGATTTGGGGTTTAGGGTCAAGGCTTAGGTTTTTATAAGTAAACCAAACATTTAGTTTATTTAGTTTACTTTAAAATTAAGCAAACTAGGTTTAGGTTTTTTTATTTATTTTAGCATTTATTTAAGTTTATTTGTTATTTTGCTTTGTTTAGTTTATTTATTTTAGATTTATTTATTTTAGTTTAAATTAATTTGAGTGAGTTTTATTTTTATTTTATTTTAAGTTTATGTTCAGGTTTGTTAGGTCAGTTTTAGGGTTTGTGGTTTATGTAGAGTTTATGATTTTGGTAGATTGTATTTTAGGTTTGGTTTAAGGTTAGTTTTGGGTATGGTCTGGAGGTTGTGGTTAGATTTAGGGTTTAAGGTTTTTTTTAAAAAAATTAAGCAAACTATAGTTTAGTTGATTTAGTTTACTTTGTTTATATTTATTTTATTTTTTTTTATTTCATTTAAGTTTATTTCTTATTTTTATTTTAATTTATTTTGGTATTTTAGGCTTATTTATTTTAATTTTAGGTTTCAATAGATTATTTAAGTTTAGGTGCATCTTTTAGTTTATTTTATTTTATTTTTAGGTTTTATGATTAGGGTTTTGGCTTGTGGTTTGTGGATTTAGTTTTAGTGTTTTGGGTCAGGTGGATCAGTAGGGTCAGGTTTAGGCCTAGTTTGGCCTGTGGCTTTAGCTTTAGTTTAGGTTTTAGTAGGTTTAGGTTTATAATTTAGCCCCATCTATTTAGGAAGTATGAATGATTTTAATATAATTTATAACACACCAAGCAATTTTAGCATATAGGTAGGGTTGCCTAGGGTATTTGTTAGGGTTTTAGTTGTGGTTATGGTTTGTTTTTTATTTGTTTAGGGTTTAGGGTATTTAGGGTTATGTTTAGGTTGTAGGTTTTAAATATTTAGGTTTAGGTTTTATTTAGTTTATTTTATGTTATTTTAGGTTTATTTATTTTATCTTTAATGAGCTTTATCTTTATTTTAAGTTTTATCTTAGGTTTATTTTATCTTTTAGTTTAGCCAAATTATTTTTTTATTTATTTATTTTTTATTTATTTTATTTAGCCTAGGTTTAGTTATACAATCTTTTATTTTATTATATTTATTTAGGTTTAGGTTCTTTATTTATTTTATTTTAGTACTTAGTATTTATGTTCATTTTTAGGGTCCCAAGTAGGGTTGGTCAGGGTATGGTCTTGGTGGGGTCATATTTAGTCATAGGGTAGCTCAGGTCAGTGATCAGCTCAGTGGCTCAGTTTTGTGGTAGGGTAGAGCTCAGGGTTCAGATTTGGTCACCCTGGTAGGGTTTTTTGTGGTTTAGGGTCAGTGCGCAGCTCAGCCCCATTCATTTTTGTGGTAGTGGTTTAGAGTGGATCATGTTGAGTTAGGTGTAGTTATTTAAGTTTTTTATTTAGTTTTATCTTAAGGTTGATTTAATTTTATCTTATGTTTAGTTTTATCCATTTGCTTTTAGTCTTTGGTTATTATATTTTTTAAGCCATCATTTTATTTTAGTTTATTTTATTTATTTTAATTTTTTAGCTCATTTATGTTATTTTATTTTTATTTTATTATCATTTAGGTTTTGAATTTTGTTTATTTATTTTAGGTTTAATTTAGAGTTAGGTTTGGGTCCCAAGTTTTAGTAGGGCCCAGTTTAGGGTTATTTAGGTCATGGCTCACTCAGTTTAGTTTTGGCTCAGTTTTTAGGTTTAGAGTAGTTGTGGCTAGGTCAGAGGCTCAGTGTAGTTAGGTAGTGGTTAAGTAGTGGTTCAGTTTAACATTTAGTAGGGTTTGGGGTTTAAGTTTTTTAGTTTATAATAAGACCCATGTAGGTGGATTGAATGATTTCAACATAACTGATAATGATAATCCAATGTTTTAGTAAGTAGTAGGTCTGGGTCTATTTTTGGGTAGGTTATGTAAGTTTATGGTCCGTGCTCACATCAGTATTTTGTGGTAGGTCTTGGCTCATAGGATTTAGAGTTATAGTTATTTAGTCATTATTAATTTAAGGATTAGGTTTTATTTAGTTTATTTTAAGGTTTATTTTATTTTATTTTATGTTTAGTTTTATTTTATTTAGGTTTTATTCTTAGGTTTATTTTATTTTAATTTATTATTTTAATTTAGTTTATTTTTATTTGTTTATATGTTACTCTTTGGTTTTAGCTTACATTTATTTATATTTATTTTATTTTATTTAAGTTTGGTTTTGTTATTTATTTATTTTTAAGTTTACATAGTTTAGTGTAAATTTGTTTTAGAGTTTGTGGTTTGTGGCTCAGTGGTTTTGGTTTAGGGTTGTATTTTATGGTTTTGGTTTAGCTTTAAGGATTTGGTTTTGTGGTTTAGGATTTATTAGGGTTTGAAACACTTAACTATTTTGGAAGCATTATATGATTTCAATATAATTGAGTCCAATGTATTTTATTTTTTAATTATAGTGTTCAGTTTAGGGTCAGTTTGGGTTTTTGGTTTTTTTTTTAGGTTTAGTTTTGGTTTTAGGGTTTAGATTTTAGGTTTTTGGTTTAGGGTTTAGGTTTTAGTTTTGGGTTTAGGGTTTATGACTTTTTTAGGGTTTAGGGTTTAGGGTTGTTGGTTTATTATTGTAGGTTTAGGGTTAATTTTAGGTTTAGAATTTTATTTAGTTTTTATTTTATTTTATTTTAGGTTTATTTTATTTTTATTATATGTTTAGTTTTTATTTTGTTTAGGTTTGTTTATTCTCAGGTTTAATTTATTTTATTATGTTTAATTTAGGTTATTATTTATTTAATTCTAGTTTTAGTTTGTCAATTTATTTTATTTTATTTCTTGGTTTAGGTTTAGGTTTTAGTTTACATTTTTTTTATTTAGGTTTAGCTTTTTTATTTATGTTATTTTTAGTTTAGTTTATTTATTTTTGCTTAGGTTTTTTATTTTAGTTTATTTTTTAGGTTTAGGTTTAGGTTTAGGTTTATGTTCATTTTTTTTAGCTTAGTTTTATTTTTATTTTAATTTTTAGGTTTAAATTTTATTTTTTATTTTTAGGTTTAGGTTTAGATTTTTATTTTATTTATTTAGGTTTAGGTTTTAGGTTTTATTTTTTAGTTTAGGTTTATTTTGGTTTATTTATTTTATTTAGTTTAGGTTTAGGGTTAGTTTATTTTAGGTTTAGATTTAGGTTCTATTTATTTTAGTTTGGTTATTTTTTAGTTTGGGTTTTTTTCTTTTATTTTGTTTATTTTAGGTTTAGTTTTCTTGTTAGTTTAGGGTTTATGTTTTATTTTTATTTATTTTTAGAATTTATTTTATTATTTTATAGGTTTGATTTTAATTTAGTTTTTATTTTATTTCATTTTTGTTATATTTTGTTTTTATTTTATGTTGAGTATTTATTTTCCTTGGGCTTTTATTTTACATCCATTTTATTTTAGTTTATTTTTTTATTTTTATTTTTTTTACTTTAGGTTTAGGTTTGTTTTTATTTTATTTTTATTTTTTTTTTGTTTTAGGTTTAGGTTTTTTTTCTTTTATTTTTATTTATTTTAGTTTAGGTTTTTTTTTATTTTGTGGATTTAGGGTTTAGTTTAGGTTTTAGTGGTATGGTTTATGGTTTAGAGGGTTTATGGTCTGGGAGGGTTTAAAGTTTAGGACGCTAGGTTTAGAGTTTAGTTATTTAGTTTTAGTGTTTGGTGGTCAGGGTTTTACTTTAACTTTATTTTATCTTTAGGTTTTGATTTATTTATTTTTAGTGTTTAGGCTTTATTTATTTTAGGTTTATATTGGTTTTTTTAGTCTTTTAGTTTTTTTATCTTTTAATGGTTTAGGGAGTTTGCTTTTTATTTCATTTTATGGGTGTTTATAGTTTGGGTTGTGTTTCTTTTAGGTTTGGGTATTTTAGTTTTATTTAGGATTTAGAGTTTAGGGTTTTTTCAATTAAGTAGACCAACATGTTTAAGTTTATTTACTTTATTTAAAGTTTATTTATTTTAGTTTATTTACTTTATTTTTATTTTTTTATATTTATTTTAGTTTATTTTATTTTATTTTTCGTTTAGGTTTTATTTTTATTTAGGTATGTGAGTTATTTTATTTTTTTATATTTTGGTTTTAGGTTTTTATTTGAAGTTTTTATTTTAGATTTTATTATTTAGTTGAAGTTTATTTTTAGTTTATTTTATTTTATTTAATTTAGGGTTTAGGTTTAGTTTATTTTAGGTTTAGGTTTACATTTTATTTTATTTAGTATAGTTTATTTTTTTTTAGGTTTAAGTTTATTTTATTTTGTTTATTTTAGGTTTAGGAATTAGGCTTCTATTTATTTATTTATTTCTAGGTTTATTTTTAGGTTTATTTTTTAGGTTTAGGTTTTATATGCTTTTTTTATTTTTTATTTTTTATTTTTTAATTTTATTTTATTTAGGTTTTATTTTTTTTTTTTTTAGTTTAGGTTTTACTTATTTTATTCTAGTTTTTTATTGTTTTTTTTTTAGTTTTAGCTTTAGGTTTAGCTTTAGGTTTTGGATTTGGTTTTATTTTATTTTATTTATTTTAGGTTTAGGTGCTTTATTTATTTTATTTTGGTCTTTTTGATTTGCAAGGCATTAGGGTTTAGGTTTAGGGTTTTGGGATTAGGGTTTGGGTTTAGGATTTTACTTGTTTGGATTTAGGGTTTAGGGTTTTAGTAGGGTTTAGAGTTTTTAGAGTTGAGTTTTAGGGTTATTTTAGGGTTTAGGGTTTGTCAGTATTTTATATATTTTAAATTAAGTAAACCAGTAGGTTTAGGTTTAGTTAGTTTATTTTATTATATATATATATATATTTATTTAGTTTATTTTTATTTTTATTTAGTTTTTATTTATTTTGGTTTATATATTTTAGTTTATGTCTTTATTTTAGCTTTTTTAGTTTAGGTTTAGTTTATGTTTATTTTTTTTTAATCTAATTTAAATTTTATTTTTTTTTTTTAGGTATTGATCTTTTTTTTATTTTAGGTTTAGGTTTAAGTTTTTATATTATTTTCATAGGTTTATGTCGTAGATTTTCTTTTTGTATTATTTTAGGTTTTATTTTTAGTTTAGGTTTAGGTTTATTTTAGTTTATTTCAATTTATTTAGTTTAGGTTTAGGTTTTATTTATTTTAGTTTATTTTATTTTACTTTAAGTTTAGATTTATTTTATTTTTATTTTAAGTTTAGTTTTTTTATTAGTTTAGGGATTAGGTTTTATTTTTTATTTATTTTTAAGTTTAGGTTTTTATTTAGTAAATTTATTTTAATTTAGGTTTATTTAATTCTATTTTAGGTTTACTTTTATTTTATTTAGGTTTTTTAACTTTTAGTTTAGTCGGTTTTATTTATATTATTTTAGTTTAATTTTTTTTTCTTTTAGGTTTGGTTTAGGATTTTAGTTTATGCTTTTATTTTATTTTATTTTATTATTTTATTTTGGTTTAGATTTTTTATTTATTTTATTTTGGTTTTATTTTAATTTAAGTTTATGTTTTAGCTTTTAGGGTTTAGGAAATAGATTTTATTTTGGGTTTAAGGTTTTAGGAGTGGTTTAGGGTTTAGGTAATTTAGGGTTTGTGGCTCAGGGTAGGGTTTATGGTTTAGTGGTCAAAGATTTTGGGTCCAACAAGCTTTAGAGTTTTAGGGTTACGCCAGGTTAGGGTTTAGGTTTAGGATTTAAGTTTAGGTGTGGTCTTAGTTTAGGGTTTTGGTTTTTATTTTTTTAACAGAGAACAAATTGATTTTACATTTCTTCTTTGTTTATTTAATTTATTTTATTTATTTTAGTTTATTTTATTTTTATATTTATTTATGTTTATTTTATTTAGTTTATTTTATTTATTTTAGGTTTAGGTTTATTGTTTGGTTGAGTTTTATTTTTATTTTATTTCTTAGGTTTAGGATTTATTTTTTAAATTCTAGATTTAGGTTTAGGTTTTTTTTTATTTTTTTAGGTTTTTATTTTCGGTTTATTATTAGGTTTTATTTTTTTACTTTAGGTTTAGGTTTATTTTTAATTTATTTTATTTTATACATTTTGTGTTTAGGTTTAGTTTATTTTAGGTTTAAGTTTTATTTATTTTAGTTTAGTTTCTTTTAGTTTAGGTTTTTTTCTTATTTTGTTTATTTTAGTTTTAGGTTTTTTTGTACTTTAGGGTTTAGGTTTTATTTTTTATTTATTTGTAGGTTTTATTTTTAGAGTTTAGGGTTTAGGGTTTAGGGTTTAGGGTTTAGTGTTTAGGATTTAGGGTTAAGGGTTCAGGGGTTTTTCTTAAAATTAAGTAAACTGTTAGGTTTAAGTTTATTTAGTTTTTTATTTTATTTTTTTATTTTGGTTTATTTTTTTTTACTTAGGTTTATTTTCTTAAAATTAATGATTTCAATATAATTGATAATTGATATTGTCCAATTTATTTTTTTTAAAGTATATGGTAGGGGGTGGGTTTGTGGGTTTAGTTTAGTAGGGTAGTTTTAATTAGGGGTTTAGTGTTTTTTTTTTAGTGTTTAGGGTTGTAGGTTTAGTTTGTAGGTTAGTTTTAGGTCGGTTTATTTAGTTTTTATTTTATTTTCTTTTAAGTTTATTTTATTTATATTTTACATTTTTTTTATTTTATTTAGGTAATTTTCTCTTAAGTTTATTTTATTTTATTTATTTAGTTTAAGTTATTATTAATTTTAATTTAGTTTGTTTCTATTAGTTTATTTTATTTTATTTTTGGTTTAGGTTGATGTTTAAATTTACATTTTTATTTTATTTTTTATTTCATTTTATTTTGGTTTAGGTTTTTTTATTTATTTTATTTTTTAATTTTACTTAGTTTAGGTTTATGTTTTTTGGTTTTTTGGGTTTAGGGTTTAGGGTTTAGGGTTTAGGGTTTTGGGTTTAGTGTTTTGTGGTTTAGGGTTTAAGTGGTCAGTTTAGTGGTTTAGTGTTTATGCTTTAGGGTTTAGGGTTTTATGGTTTTAGGTTCAGGGTTTTTAGGGTTTAGGGTTTAGGGTTTAGGGTTTAGGGCTTATAATTTTAAGCACTAACCTATTTAGGAAGTATTGAAAGATTTCAATATAATTGTTAATTGATACCATCCAAGGTAATTTTTTTTTAAAGTATACAGTTATAGGTTTAGGGTTTAGGGTTTAGGGTTTAGGATTTAAGTTTAAGGTTTAGGGTTCAAGTTTTAATTTCGCATTTAGGGTTTAGTTTTTAGGGTTTTTTAGGGTTTAGAGTTTAGGGTTTAAGGTTGTAGGTTTAGGGTTGTAGGTTTAGTGTTGTAGGTTTAGGGATAGTTTTAGGTTTAGGTTTTTATTTATGTTTTATTTTATTTTATTTTAGGTTTATTTTATTTTTATTTTGCATTTAGTTTTTATTTTATTTAGATTTTTTATTCTTAGGATTATTTTATTTTTTTAGTTTAGTTTAGGTTATTATTTATTTTAGTTTAGTTTATTTTATTTTATTTTATTTTTAAGTTTTGGTTTTAGTTTATATTTTTATTTTATTTAGGTTTAAGTTTTAAATTTATTTTATTATTTAGTTTTACTTAATTTAGGTTTAAGTTTTTAGGTTTTTAGGGAATAAGGTTTTAGGGTTTAGAGTTTTAGGGTTTAGGGTTTAGGGTTAGGGTTTAGGGTTTAAGGTTTAGTTTTTAAAGGCTTTAGGGTTTAGGGTTTTTAGGGTTTAAGGTTTAGGGTTTAGGGTTAACTTAGGGTTTTTTTCAATTTAGGGTTTTTTGGGTTTAGGGTTTATGGTTATAGGTTTAGGGATTAGAGTTTTTTTTAAATTAAGTAAACCAATAGGTTTATGTTTATTTAGTTTATTTTTTATTTATTTTAGTTTATTTTATTTTTTATGTTTATTTAGGTTAATTTTTTATTTTTATTTTGTTTTGTTTATGTATTTTAAGTTTATTTATTTTAGTTTAGGTTTTTATTTTAATTTATTTTTTAGGTTTAGGTTTAGGTTTATGTTTATTTTTTTAGTTTAGTTTTATTTTTATTTTTATTTCTAGATTTAGGTTTTATTTTTTATTTTTAAGTTCAGCTTCAGGTTTTTATTTTATTTTTTTAGGTTTAGCTTTTAGGTTTTTATTTTAGGTTTATTTTTAGGTTTTATTTTTTACTTTAGGTTTATTTTTAGTTTATTTATTTTATTTAGTTTAAGGTTTGGTTTAGTATTTTTAGGTTTAGGTTTAGGTTCTATTTATTTTAGTTTAGGTTTAGGTTTCTTTTATTTTGTTATTTTAGGTTTAGGTTTTTTTAGTTTATGGTTTATGTTTTATTTATTATTTATTTTTAGGTTTATTTTTTTAGGTTTATGTTTTTATTTAGTTTTTATTTTATTTTATTTTAGGTACATTTTATTTTTATTTTACATTTAGTTATTATTTTCTTTAGGTCTTTTATTTTTAGGTTTATTTTATTTTTTTTAGTTTAGTTTAGGTTTATATTTATTTATTTTTAGTTTATTTTTATTTTTTTATTTTATTTTATTTTTAGGTTTATGTTTAAGTTTAGGTTTTTATTTTATTTTGGTTTAGGTTTATTTATTTATTTTATTTTCAAGTTTATTTTTTAGGTTTAGGTCTTTAGGTCTTTAGGGTTTAGGGTTTATGGTTTACAATTTAGGGTTTGGGTTGAGGGTTTAAGGTTTAGTGTTGTAGGTTTTAGGGTTTAGTGTTTGAGGTTTAGGGTTTAGGGTTTGGGGTTTTAGTGTTTACAGTTTAAGGTTTAGGGTTTAAGGTTTAGGGTTTAGGGTTTTAGGGTTTAGTGAATAGGGTTTAGGGTTGTAGGTTTAGGGTTTAGCGTTTAAATTATTTTAAATTAGGTAAACTAATAGGTTTAATTTTATTTAGTTAATTTTTTATTATAGTTTTCTATTTTCTATTTTGATTTAGGTTTATTTATATTTTTATTTAGTTTAGTTTATTTATTTAGGTTTTTTATTTTAGTTTATGTTTTTTATTTTAGTTTATTTTCTATGTTTAAGTTTAGGTTTAGATTTATTACTTAGCTCAGTTTTAATTTTTTTTAAGGTTTCAAGTTTATTTTTTATATTTAGGTTTAGGTTTAGATTTCATTTTATTTTTTTAGGTTTAGGTTTTAAGTTTTTCTTTTAGGTTTATTTTTAGTTAGGTTAGGTTTAGGTTTTTTTTTTAGTTTATTCTATTTTATTTAGTTTAGGTTTAGGTTTCGATTTAGTTTATTTTAGATTTAGGTTTAGGCTTTTTTGTTAATTCAGTGTTTAGGTTTTATTTTGTATTTATTTTCAGGTTTTTTTTTAGGTTAGGTTTTTATTTAGTTTTTATTTTAATTTATTTTATGTTTATTTTAATTTCATTATAGGTTTACTTTTATTTTATTTAGGTTTTTTATTTTTTTCATTTAGTTTAGGTTTTATTTATTTTCTTTTTTAATTTTG
>JAKCPB010000188.1:0-129794 GCA_021442155.1 Cymbidium sinense | reverse complement strand
TGACCTAGGTCAATTTCATTTTATTTGAATATTTGGATTTAGAATTATGTTGTAGTTATGCCTAATTGCTCAGAAGGCCTATAGGTCAATTGATTCAAAGTTTATTTGGGCTTTGATGTAATTTAAGCTAGGTTTGGCCTTCTGACTAAATGGATCACATTAGATTATCTAGCCTAATTGGTCATTTTGAGTTTATTTTAGATTTTATTTGTGTTTGGTAGACACTTATGATGTTTAGATTTGATTACATTTATTTGATTTGAATTAGATTTTGATTTTGACTTAAATTGACCTATTTTGGCTTAAATGAATTAAGCTGAGCTTATTTGAGTTAAATGATTCAATTGGTAAACTAAAAGTTTATTAAACTTCAATTGTGATTGGTGAAGCATTTAGAATGATTTAGATTTGACTAATTTTAACTAATTTTAGTTTGATCTTGAATTTGACCAGTGTTGACCCAAATTAGGCTTAATTGGTTCACTTAGCGCAAATGACAAAATTGTTCAAATTGAATCCAAGGAGAAGTTGGATTTTATTCATTTATAATTTCCAAATGATTTTGGATATTTGATTTGAATTATATATGATTTAATTTGTGTTTGAATTCAATATAGTTCCTTTGGGTCTATTTGAGTTAAGTGCTTTGAATTCTCATTAAATTTAGATTTATTTAGTTTTAGACTTAAATATGTTCATTTGATGATTTTGAATTTTTTGAGTGATTCAATTTGGACAAATTTTGATTGATTGACTTTTGACTTAATGGGGCCCACATGGGTCAACTCTAGGTCAAATGAACTATTTGCCACTTTGTGTCCCATATTGATTATTTTTTAGTTTGTTTGTATTTGTACATTATTTATGTGATTTTAGTTTGATTTAATTTAATTTAATTTGGACTTATGTGATTTTGAGCTTGAGCAGGTTAATTGAGTTAATCAACCTAATTATCTCAACCTAAACTCAATTGAATTTAGATTTCAATTCAAATAAATTTGATTTAGAATTATGTTGAGTTTCATTAGATTTGGGTTTAATCTGGGTTCATCTGATCACATTGGGTTAGGACAAGTCCTAGAATGATCTATCAGGATGACCTAGCCTTTCACTCTAGTATATTGAGTTTGATTCTATTGGTTAATAAATTCTCTATTAGGGAGTCGCCTTTCAAATCTGTGGAGAAAAGAAAGAAGAGACCTTATAGAAATTCATCTTGGTAAGATGACACATAGATCCGCAGATATACTTATTCAGGTGATCGGATACGTCATCAAGGTGTAGTGTACTATCTCGAAAGACAGAAGTCACTACTCTTTGATGGAACCAATCACCTCAATAAGGACTCCTAAGGATGATAGGTCTGAATATGTACCAGAGATTCTTCCCCTACTTTACATGGAAAAATAAAGCAAGGTTTACTTTAAACCGGGTTCGTTAAGTTCCCTATGAAATCCCATAGTAATTACAAAGGGGATCCCTTAGGAAAACTCTCGACTAAGGTAAATGATCATCATCTTTAAAGATTTCAATAGGAAGGATTATCAATCAATTGGTTTATGTTTGAAGATCAAATGGGATTGATCAAAAGAGAGAGTTATTATCGAAGATAAAATGAGAAATAAGTAGAAGCTGCTCATGATGCTAGGAAACCTAGCGAGCATCTCAAACTATCCTAAAATCGGGCTTTACATTTTAGATATTGATTTAGCTTATTTGAGTTGTATTTTTGATTAAAATTTTAGGACTTAAGATTCCTTAACACAAGATTAAGGAAATGCCTAAGAGCTGAGGAATTATGCTTATGAAAAGGAGAAAAGATCTGCCCCTAAATCTAGGGAGATTTCTGAGCAAGCACAACCTAAATATAAGGCAAAAAGTGGGTAATTAGTTTGTCTCCACAAGAGAGGACAAACCACTCGATAGATTTGACTTACAACCGCCTGGGGGTGACCGCCAACTAACTCCTCCTATGATTTTAATTACATGTAGGCAAGTCTTTATGCTTATGCAAGATAGCTAGGCTTTTTTATTTAGAAAGAGACTAAGTCCTTAAAGTCACTCCCTAAAGAAACTAGATCATGTAAATGGACATACTTCAAATGACCTAAATTAAATGTAATTTAAATTTCATTTTTATTTTATTTTGGATAATTATTTTGACTCAGGCTAATAGGATTTTTATGATTAATGCATGAGAAATTAGATTACTGGCCAAATTATTGAGAAGTTTACGAGGTGAGTTTCCACCACGACCCTCAAATGTCAAGTTGGGTTCTCTGGCAAAGGTGGAAGCCCTCCAATCAAGAGTGAAATAAGATGCTTTTGTGCATGATATTATAAAGAAATGCTCATCCAGTTAAGGGGTTGCTAATTCTTTTATCTTGATTTTAATCTTAAGCTTTAGATGAGGTTATGAGTTGTTTAATTTTATTTTGAGTTGTTAAGTTGGGTAAAAGATTTATTTTTCCCTAAAGAGCTTAATCCACATCCAGGCCATACATAAAGCAAGGAAGAAACTAGGAAAAGCTTACCACTTAATGCGCAATTTAAACAAACATCAATCAATTTATAAAACTAGTGCAAAAAGAATAAGTGGCCATTTATGGTCAGGCACCACCATACAAACTCGAAAATATTAAATGTGGGTAGCCGAGCTCTACTTTTAAACAACCCAGATTACAAATAAATTAAATTATAATTTAAGCAAAGGAATTCATTATTATGGGGGTCTTCAAGCTTTATTCTTCTTTCTTCTTTCTTTCTTTTCTTTTCTTCTTTTCTTCTTTTGGTTCCTCCTTTTAGATGGTAGGATGGTGGATGCTCCAAGGCTTCACATGGTGCATAAGATGAGATCTATGTCCAATGCTCATTCTAATCCCCCATAAAAAATTATTCCAAAATCATAAATATACAATTTTTTTACATGAAAAGGAAAAGGGACGTCTAACTAGCACCTATAAAACAAAGGTTAGTTAAATCACACCATAAAAATCCCAAGCATGTATATTGGACTTATCACCCCACACATGGGTGACTAAGTCCACTGCCTATGGATTATGCTTAGGTATAAGCACCGCAAGCAAGAAGCATTTATATTTTTATTTATTTACTTTAGCATAATTCCAGATAGTTAGACTACACATCAATCATTCATTCAGTATGCACCATAACATGTAAATCATTCATCATAAAATAAAATATAACATCAAACCATAACCTAACTTAAAAAAGTTGGTGACTTAGGCTAATGTGTGTGCTGGTTTGTGTGATGCTTAGCTAAGACTTTAGGTTCAAGTTTTCTAAGTGTAAAGACCATGTTCAACATAGAGGAAGGTTTCATTTAAGTTGTTTAGTTTTGTTATTTTATTTCATGTTTTAGTTTGATTTGAGTGAAACCTATAATTAATTACTAAGTTATAGAGGAAAGAGAAGAGAACTTCTTTTCCCTAATTAAGTAATTTAAGGTAAGTTACATTTTAATTTCATTTAGGTGAATGTTTTGATTTCATCTTTAATTCCTAAGTTTAGACAAACTAAACAAAAAAAAATAAAGATATTTAAGATTAAATAAAATGAATCAAAATTCACATAAACACATTACTTCAATTCTTAACATATATAGATATGGATGGATAAGCATATATATGCATGCAAATGAGAATAATTAACACACTTTGTGATCCATGCACTAAACATATTTGATATCTCAAAACTATGCTAACATAAGAATGGAAGGAAAGGCTACACTAAACATGACTTTATAAACTATCACATGCAAGCTTATAATTAAAATATGAATAGCACACTTTTAGATTTGATATCTCATTTATAAGTTTTGAAAATATTTTGGATTTAGTAGTGATAATAGCCATTCATATTTTAGTTTAGCCAACACATGCACATTTGACATAAAATAAATAATTTTTCATTTTAAAACTTTGAAAACATGAAATTATGAATGCATGAATCACATGGCATACAACCTAACATGTCGGGAAAGATTTAAAGCAATGAAATCATGTAAAAAAACTCAGTTTACTTAAATCCTAAATATATTCTTAGGGAATAAGAAAATTTAGAATAAATTAAAGTGAATTTCAAAATGAATTTTGTTTAGTTTGAAGTTTGATTTAATTTTAAAAAGGTGAGATGAGTTTGTTATTCCTAACCCATTCCCACATTTTTTTTGTATTTTTGTTTAATTTTTAGATAATTAAATCTATTTTAAGTGTCGATTAGGTTATGGTATGAATTAAATAGCTTAATTAACCCTTACCTACAACACCTTAGAAAAATTAACTAAGTAATTATGAGCCAATGAGATGACATAAAACCCACAAGATATTTAAATTTGCAATGCACCTAATAATGAAAAGGCCTAATGCAATTTGGCTCACAATTAAAAGTTAATTAAGCTAAGAGGTTTAGCTTAAGTACTTTTAAAACACCCATTCGCACTTATGAAAGGGGTTTTAATTTCCTTGATTGAACTTAGGTTGCTAAACACATCAAAATCTACCCAAGGTAGATTAACTAAGTTCTGGAACTTTTTAGAATTTTTGAAAATTGTTTAAAGGGATAATTAATGAATTAACCCTTAATTAAGAGGGGATTAAGTAAAGAAAAGGGGGTTTAGGGAATAAATTAGGGAAAATTCCCCAAAAATATTTCATAAAACCCCTACTTACTAGATCTAACCTCAATCAAACTTAATCAAAGGGTAAATCCACTAATCACACTTAATTACCCTTAATTACATGAAAGGGGTAATTATGGAATGAAATAGCAATTTTGCCAATTAAGGCCTCAATAAATTTCAAAAAAAATTAAGGGAGGTAGAGATCATCCCCTAAAATAAACCCTAGAAATTTGAGATCAATTGGTGGCTTAATTAGGGAATAATTAACTAATTAACATTCCCAAAGAAACACAAATTCAGAGAAAAGGGGAATCAAAATCCATTGAAAATAATTTAAAAATATTCTAGATGAAAGTATCTATCCAAGGCATTTTTTATTTTATTTTTCTAATTTTTGTTGAAGGAGTTATGATTTTCTGAAGATTATTGAATTAATTAGGAATCAATAATAATCCCTAACTAATCCCTCAATAATCACGCTGATGTGGCGAAGGCCAACATGCTTTACATGCGCAGAGCTACCCACTTAAATATCACATCAAGGGGGCTGCTAGCGGCGCACATGCTTTTATCCTTAGCTATCATATCAAAGATCGGACGGTTGAGGATACACCCGTGGTTTAAAAATTGAATAACGGATATATAAATATGCTTAATAATCTCAGTCGTCCATCTAAAAATGCACGGATGGACGGCTAAGATGAGCCAAGTTCTTCCCTGAGGACCAATGTGAACCATTCATGATCCAAGGGGAGATTTGAGCCTGATATAACATAGATTCATTCAAGACTCGACCCACACCATCTAAAGGAATATATCGACCAATCCAACGGTTGATTTCACATGCAATGAAAATTCTTTTCACAAAGGACCAACACCCATCAATCTAAGTGGTCAAAAAATCACTAATCGCGTCGAAGGTTATCACCGATGCTCGGGATCATTGAGGTAGCTTCGTTTAGTGGAGACGAAGCCCTATTGAAGTTCTTAGGTCTTTAGGTTGAGTGGATCAATAGGTGGACCAACTCCTCTTCAATCCCTTTGTATCTTTGATTGAATTGAGTTTTTCCTTGTTGTGGGAATTCAAGTGGATGCTTGGGCAGGCTCGACTTGGTCTTTAGATCAAGTGTGCAATAGGAATTTGGATAAGATCAAGTGTTGAAGAAGTTCACTATTGGATTCCCTATTTTGCAATGTAAACCAAGAATGCAAGATTCAAATCTTCCTGGGACCTAAAAGCTCGGTGTGCCTAAGAGTTCCTCCAATCGAGTATGAGTGAAGTGTGATTTCAGTGAATTATAGGGAGTATATCTCCCCCTATGGCAATCGGACGGCAAGCAATGAGTTTGCCGTTTTGATCCAATTGATATGAGGGGCTGTTTAGGTGTTATCAATGCACATGGTGGTTTGGCCAGGTGGAATGCCAACTCCCATGTTGAATTGAGCTTGGGGAGTTTAAAATTTCAATCAAGGTTAAGGGTGGGTCCATGGCTCAAATGGCTAACCCAAACCCATTGGGTGCACCACTCATTTAAGTCCCCTTGAGCTTTTAGCAAAGCCTCAAGTGATTGTGATGAGTGTATGACCAAAATACCCATGGGCTAGGCCAAAATTTGTTTTATGGCCTAAAGGTAAAATGGTCATTTTGCTATTTTTTTCAATTTGGGTATGTTTGGTATGTTGAGAAAATGGGTTTGGCCAAGTTTCAATGGATTTGGAATCCATTTGATAGGGTTTGGCTCATGTTGACCCATTTAAGTCAAAATGGGTCAACTTGGGTCAAGTTGACCAATAAATTGGGTCAAACCAAGGGTTGGGTCAAGTTCATATGACCATTTGAAATATTTTGGTGCCTTTGGTTTGGTTCAATTTGGATTAGATTTGGTTTTGGCTCATATGACTCATTTAGGTCAAATGGGTCAAGTTGGCCCAATTGACCCACTTGACATATTTGGGTTAGGTCTAGGGTAGGTTTAGGTTTGGTTAGTCATATGGATTGGATTGTTATCTTTGTTTCCAATCAATTTGAGTTCTTGGCTCAACATGACCCTTAGTCATGTTGGGTCTAAGGTCAATTGGGGCTAGGTTGGGTCTACTTGGCCAATTGAGGCTTTGGTCAAGTTCTATAAGTGATTTGAGATGGACTTGACCCATTGGTTTCAATCAATTTGGCTTAGATCTAATTTTGACACATTTTGGCCCTTTTGGTCAAAATGGGTCAACTTGGGTCAAGTGGCCAATTTGGCTAGGTTAGGCTCAAATGTTGGCTTGGTCAAGTTCAAACATAGGTCATGAGTGAACTTAGATCAATGGTTTCAATCAATTTGGCCTATGGTGGAATTTGGCTATGTTAGGTTTATTTTAGTTAAGTGTTGACTTGGTCAACCCTTAGTTTGACTTGGTTTGAATTTGATTGATTGATCATCCCATGATGATTGTTGATCATGATGAGAGGCATATGAGTTTGGTTCAATCCAATTTGGTTAGGATCAAAGTTGGCTCATGGGTACTTTAGGTCACTTTGGGTCAAGTGAGCCTAAGTGGGTCAAATGGCTTGGTCAAAGCTTGATTTGAAGTTGATTGATCTTGTATATGGACTTATGATTGAAATATAAATCCATTTACAAGAGTTTTGAAGTCAAATGGATTTTGATCCATTTGAAAATTTCATATTCAAAGGAAGAATATGAAAGGGTCTTGGGTTTAGGTCTGATTGAAGATTTGGAGTTTGGATTTATGTATGAGCTCATGATTGTAGGATTGATTGAACCATGAGAGAAAATCAAGAGTTTGGCTTCATTTGGAAGTGATTTGGCTAAGTTCAAGATTTAGGCTTGAAAGGCTTAGATTTGATTTTGAATTGGTTTGAGTTTGATTTTTGGAGTTGATTTTGATTGTTTGAATTTATATTTCATTTGTATAAGTGAATATAAATGAGAATATAAATTTATCATGAGAAAATTTCAAGAATTTGAAAGAGTTTAATCATGATTTGAGATAAATCCATTAAAGGGAATTTATAGGATTTAAGAGAATTTTTAAATTGAAGTTTAATTTTTTTTGGGTTGGATTTGATTGATTTATATTTATATTTCATTTATAAATGAGAATATAAATTTATTTTGAGAAAATTACATGAATTTGAAGTGGTTTAATCAAAGTTTAGGTTAAATCCATTAATGGGAAATTAAGGGATTTAAGGGAATTTCAAGGATTTTAAATTTGAAATTTCATTTTTTTTTGTTTTGATTTGATTGAGTCATATTTATATTTTATTTATATATGACAATATAAATGAGGATATAAATAAGTTTTGAGAAAATCCCATGAATTTGAAATGATTTGATCAAGGTTTAGAGTTGATTTTGTTTAAGTCCTTTAATGAAAAATTATAGGGACTTAAGAAAATTTTCATGATTTGATTTAGATTTTTGAGTTTGATTTGATGAGTTTGAATTTATATTTCATTTATAAATGTGAATATAAATGATTTATGGAAAATATCAAAGATTTGAATAGGTTTAGATCATAGTTTTGGCTAAGTCCTTAAGTTAGTGTTAAGGACTTAGGAAATTTGAACTTAGGAATTTTGATGAATTTTGATCATGGGTTTCAGTTATAGATTTCAATCATGGATTTCAATCATGGAATTGAATCATGGAATTAATTTGACTTTTGAGAAAATAAAATAGAATTGATTTGGAGTTTGACTTGAAGGAAGGAAAGTGAGGAAGGGTTTAAGCTAAAGGGTAAGAAATTTTCCTAACGCCCCTAAGGCATGACCTATTCCTATGGCTAACTCTTCTAAGCCTTCTAGGGCTAGGCAAGTGTCCACCTAATCACTAGATGTGTCCTAAGACTAAGGAACTCTTAAAGTCTAAGAAAAATCCTAAGCCTAAGATGGAGGCGTTGAGAGCTCATTCTAAAAATGAGGTCAACAAAGGGCTCAATAGTGTGGTGTGACCAGTGAACACCGCAATATTGTGTTGATTGAAATGATCAATATCAAGAGATCACAAGCACTAAAGAAATATCTATCCATCCAAGGGAAAGAAAGAATCCAGAGCTTAATGCAATATGGCTTTACTTATGTCCAAGACATAAGAGAGGGAAGAAATCCACTAAGGGATAGAGTGTGAACCTTCCACTAGGGAAGCAGGTTCAAGTCATACAAAAAGGGATGAAAGGTTTGATTTGATTGGAATCTCACTAGGGAGAGATCTCCACTAGGGGAAAAGATTGAATTTGTTTAAATTTTGTTTGGCTTGAATTTTTAGGATGAGCCCTATTGGTTTGCAATGGGTTGTACTAAGTAGGAGCCATGGAGGCTAAGACCTAACTCAGATTTACCAAAAGTGGTAGTCTATTGAACACATAATAGGACTAACCAAGCAAAGGGATTTTGATGCAAAGATGTACAAGAAGAAAGGGACTCATCCTCCAAAGTAGAGATGTGGGTAATCTATTGGCAAGGAAACAGATTGAAACCAACTTAGGGTTGACTATTGAGTGAATGCAACTGGGGGACTTAGATCAACTCAAATATAGACAAGATTGGTTTCATTTTCAATTTGTTTGTTTGATTATGATGGATCACATAGGTTTGTGATGAACTGCACTGAGTAAGGGGCCATGGAAGCCTAGACCTAACTCAAATTTATCAATTCAAAGGGAGTAGTCTACCAACCACAAGGTAGGACTATCCAACCAAGGAGAAATGCCTTTTGGTATACAATGGTCAAGTTTTAAGAAGAAAGCATGGAGACTCACATCTTCTAGAAACAAGGGACCATTGGGTGATCTTTTAAAACAAATCAACCGACCTAGGGTTGACTATATTGAGTGAATACCACTGAGGACTTAAATCTCAAAGATAGTCAAGATTAATTTTTTTAATTTTGTTTTTGATGGATTTGTTAGTTTGTGATGGATCACACTGAGAAGAAGCTTGTAGAAGCCGAGACCTATCTCAAATTTACTGAACTAAAGGGCGTAGCTTCCCGACCGATGGAAAAATTATCCAACCAAAGGAGTGCCTTTCAATTTACAATGATCAATTGAAAGGAAGAAAGCTTAGGAACTCTCATCTTCCACTATAAAAGATCACTGGGGTGATCGGTTGCTTTGGGAAACAAATCAACCCGACCTAGGTCCCATTTGCTGACAATCATGCTAGAAAGAATGCATCATAGTCTTACATCTTCCAAGAAAAATGACTTGGGGTAACCTGCCATGGAAAATAGATTGAACCTAACCTAAGGGCAACTACGGAGTGAGTACCGACTGGGATTTATCTCAACTCGTAGTCGCAATTCATATAGGAGTTCTCCGACACTCTAAAGATAGATGCTTAGGAGAAGGGGCCCTTTGGGGGCTTAAATTCTAATCCGCAAGTGAATTAATTTTGTTTGTTTGTTTTGTTTATTAGTTTTCGTTTGTTTTATCATGAACCCTATTAGTTTGTGAGGGATCAAACTAAGAAGGAGCTTATATCAGCCTGGACCTATCTTAGATTTACTGAACCAAGGGAGAATCTATGCATTCATTGAACATATTTTCCAAACCTAGGGGTGGCTACTAGGAAAGGGAAACTGTCCAATCTAAAAGTAATCCGGGTAGTGTGTAAATGGGTTCACAAAGGACTTGATCCAAATAGAGTGCTCACAAGGGATGGGGCTGGTAAATGCTTGATCCAACACCCTGGAGAAAATGACATGGCTAGTCACAAATTCAATAGGTATTCGGTGTCCAACTCAAGGAGAAAGCACGGGACTCATATCTGCCAAGAGTGGTGTACCCACCGGGTGAGTCACTATCAGCATAGAGAACATCAACCAACCTAAGGTGCCCATCGATTTGCAACAATCAGCCTAGGAAGAAAGCTTGGGAACTCACATCCTCCTATAGAGTGCTGGGATATTCGATCGACGCTATCCGACTAGAGAGACTAGAGTGAATGCCACTGGGACTTAGATCAACTCAAAAGTAGTCAAGAGGAAAGGAGCCTCTGGGGGCTTATCCTAAACCTCAAATATACTCAACCTAGTTAGAGCATGATGACTAGTTCAAGAAGAAAGCACGGGGACTCACATCTTCTTAAACGAAGTCAACATGAGGTAGCTTACTAGTTGGGTAGTGAAGCATACCATACTAACAAGGTGCTCTTTGATTTGCAATGATCAAGTTAGGAAGAAAGTGTAGGGACTCACATCCTCCAAAAAATGACCACTGGGGTGACATACTAGCCCCAACCTAGAGCAGCTAATGAGTGAGTACCACAGGGGGCTTGCTCCAACATCAAAATAGATTGAGATAAAAAATTTGTGTTTATTGTGCATATGTTAAAATGAATAGGATGCCGGGACTCTTACACACCTTAAAACATGGGGAATTATGAAATGATGCCAGTGGCAACAAGAATTCCACTAAGAAAGGAGCTTGGGTTCTACACCTAACTTAGTTATTCTAATCAAAATAGGATGCCTCTTCTCTTACACCTATTCTAAAAGCAGGAGATTGTGTTTGTGTTGTGAAAGAGGATAGGATGCCACGGGGACTCTTACACCTACCTAAACATGTCATGGTGGATTCAAGATAAGCAAACAACGCTTCGAAAGAAGAGAAGATTTGATGAATGGAATCAAATTTTATTCTTTTTATTAATGATTATTTTCAAGCAAGTTTTATTTCATGGTAATATTTTTTTAAATAGAGCCCATTAATTGGAAGCATCGGGTGTTCCCCTTTACAATCAATAAGCTGATAAGATCCTCCTTGGTAGGCCTTCTATGACATGGGCCTTCCCAAGTGGGTTCAAACTTGCCTCCCATCTTTCGATGAACAATTGGTCTCCTTAGACTAACACAAGTTCTCCTACTGAAAGACTTGGGCAGCTTGTGAGCTTGAATCATTTTGGCCTAACTCGAGGTTTGGCACGCCAGATGACTTTCCTCCAAACCTTCGAGCTCTTTTAATCACAGCTTTGCATTCTGCTCTATAGTGATCTTGTTATCCAATGCTATCCTTAGTGATGGGAGTTGAATTTCTAGAGGAAGAACATCTTTAGACTCATACACTAAGAAAAATGGGGTTGACCGAGTTGGAGTTCGATGTGGTGATAGCCCAAGGCTTCAACCAACCGCCATTCCACATTTGTTATCATCAAGAGTCTTCTTCAAGATATGAGAGTTTTGTTGAATGCTTCGCTAAACCATTTGGGGTAGTAGATGGTGGAGTATCGCCAATCTCTATCGTGTCTTTTGGCAAAGCTATTGATCTTCATGGTTTTGAATGTAGTACCATTATCGGATTTAATTCATTGAAGCACTCTGAACCTATATACGATATGGTTCATGAAAAATTAAAGCACATGGTGATCTATGACCTCTCTGAGTGGGAGGGCTTCCGTCAACTTGGAAAAGTAGTCGGTAGCAGCTAAGATGAATCGATGCCCCAAAGAAGAAAGAGGATCGATCAGACCTATACTTTTGGTACCCAAACATTCAAATGACCATGAGGCCAATGTAGGTGCAGAATGTTGGGTGGTTGGTGGAGGACCACACTATGCACTGACACTGATGGCATCTCTAGCTACATCCATGCAATATGTGAATCATAGAAGGCCGATTAGTCTTTTGATCTTGACTTCATCACTGACCGATGAGCTCCACATAGACCTGAATGTACCTCAGTTATAATGCCACGGGCTTCTTGTTTGTCTAAACAACATAACTACATTTAGTCAAAGGACCGACGTTATAGGGTGCCATCAACAAGAGCATAGGAAAGAGCTCTCTATTTTATCTGATGGGCTTGAGATTTCTCTTGAGGTAGTTTACCGGTGTTCAAGTAATCTATGAACGGTTGCCTCCAATCCAACTCCTTGTCCATTTTGGCAATAACAACCTCCCCTTCAAGAGAAAGTCTCTTGATGAGTTCAAATCAATAAGGGATAAGACTTGTCTATTTTGGACTTATTGAAATGGACTCATCTTCGACATGCCAATTCTTTGGCAAGTTTTTCCAAGGCAGCATGCATTCTCCGCCTGGGAACCTTGTAGATGGTGACTTCAAGAATTGGCCAACAACTTCATGGTATACTCGTAGTAATGATGAAGCTTGGGCTTGAGACTGGTAGACCCATCAATATGGTTGATGACCAACCGAGAATCCCAAAGATGTTGATGCTCTTGACTTGATAGTGATAACTCAAAGGGCAATCAAAGCCTCATAGTCAACTTTGTTGTTGGTGTAGGGATTGGAAAGATAGTATGAGAATCTTATCACACCGTGGTTTGGAGTTAGAAGAAGAACTATTCCTACCTCTGTCTTTCCTGGGAGAATAGATTGTGGTGCTTCACCTTTAAGAAAAGAAGCAACACCATCAAAATACATCTCCCATCGGCAGTTGCCAGCCTCCCCTAAGTTCATGATTTGTTCATCGGGAGATCGTCACTAAGCGGAGAGTCAGTAGGAAGTGGGTGTGTTGCTAAGAAATCCACTAGTTCCTATCCTTTTACTGTACGAAGGGGTACAAATGTGATATTGAACTACAAGAGTATCATGGACCAATGAGCTAAACATCCGAAAAGCATTGGCCGTATGATGAGGTACTGTAGTGGATTGGTTCTTGGGATCAAGTTCACCTTATGAAAAATCTTGTAATGTCATAGCTTTTGAGATGCAAAGATCGAAGCTATGCAATGTTTCTCAATAGGTGGATAGTTTGCTTTAAAAGGGATCGGACAAAGGCTGAGGTAGTAGAGTGCGCTTTGCTTCCCCTTGTCATTATCTTGGGCCAACAGGGTGCCGAGAGAGTCATCCAATGTAGCAGTGTAAAGAATCATTGGCCTGCCCGAGATAGGGGCTACGAGAACTGCTGGTTTCACCAAATATTCTTTAATGTCTTCGAATGCGTGCTGGCACTTATCATCCCACTTGAACTTGGTGTCCTTTTTGACAAGTACGAAGAAGGGTTTTCATCTCCCCGATAAGTTCAAGATAAAACATCTTAGATACGCCAACCCTTCTTGAAAGGATCTAATTTGAGTTAAACTTTTAGAAGGTGGCATTTCTAAGATAGCTTTGAACCTTTTAGGATATATTTCTATTCCGGTGTCAATAACAAACCCAAGGAATTTCCTAACTCAATGCACACTTGAGGATTCATCTTAAGGTTATATTATCTTAACCGTTCAAAAACTACTCTCAAGTCAAAGAGATGGTCTTCCTTTTCTAAACTCTTGACTACTAGATCATCAATGTAGCACTCAACCTGATGATGGATGAGTTCATTGAAGATCTGAGTCATGGCCCGTTGGTATGTAGCACCAATTTTAAGGTCGAAAGGCATGACCCTATAATAGAAGATCGATTGGGGTTCAAAGTAGTGTTTATTTCATCTTCAAGAGACATTTTAATTTGGTTATAGCCAGATGATCCATCCATGTAAGAAAAAATTGCATGAGCTGAGGCAATGTTCATCATTAATTTTGATATAGGAAGAGGAAACTCATTCTTAGGGCAAGCCTTGTTTAAGTCCCTAAAATTGATGCAAATGCAAATTTGGCCATTATTCTTCTTAACTGAGATGACACTAGCTAACTAGGTAGGATATTTTTCTTCCCTGATGAAATCAGCATCGATCAATTTCTTGACTTCAGAAATGACCTGTTATTCAATTTCTAATCGCATGTGTCTACGAGCTTGCTTAATATGGGTAATGTTAGGATCTATTGTTAGCTTGTAGACTACAACATTAGGATATAATTTGAGCATTTCTTAATAACTCCATGTGAAGTAGTCTTAAAACTCAGTCAATGGCCTAACTAGGTCATTAGTTTCTTCTTCATTCTGCAACAAATTGATGTATGTCAGGCGAGGATTTTCTTCTGTCCCGAGGTTGATTTCTTTTAGCTTGTTGATTATTGAATGAATCTCCTCTTCAAATTCTAGCGGTGCCTCTTTGACTTGGAGATCATCTAGATCATTTGAAGTTTCTAAACACACATTCTCATAAGAGTTGGGGATGTGTGAGAAGAACTATTAGATTCCAAATGGTTGGTAACAACTAGGCAATAATCTTCATCATCGACCGGACCCATTGTGCCTAATCCTAGTCTTGCTCTTGATTGTGCTTCCCTGCCTATATTGTTCCATCATTTTTGAAAGTATTCTGACTTATATTAGGACCAAGTGTGTGGAACTAAACCTTTATGCACAAGATTTTGAACACAAGGAGAGTAAAAGTCAAAAGGTAATTCCATTAATTCTTTAAAAATATCTTCCTTAAGTCCTACATCAACTGACTTGAGGATGATGAACCCAAAAGAACCTTCTACTTCATGTCACTGGAAGACTCAGGGACTTCCTTAACTATCAAACCTTCAACTTTCAGATGTAAGTGAGGTAAGAGCTAAGGTTCCCAACCTAATAGTTTCACATAAACCGATTTGAATACTTTGCTTTGCTTGGAGGCTGGTCTTCATCTCCTGATCAAAAGTCACCTCCAATGGAACCCACCGAGAGGGTTGGGGTATACTAATCACATTAGACTCATCCTCCAAATGGATTCCAAGTCTATGTGAATAGTAGGGTACTATGAACTAACATGACCTCTATTGGTCAAGGCCAACTAGGGGTCTCCCACCGCCTATCGCCTACCTAGTGGAGGTTGAGCCCTCCTACCCACATGACCATATGACGAAATGAACTGTGGGTGGAATGTGATATGCGGATTCACTTCTTCTTCAATTCCCCTCTCTTGCTCACTTGGACTTTTCTTTTTCTTTTCATTTTCTTTTATTTCTTCATTTTCTTTTGCTTTTGCATTTGCATTTGAATTTTGTCCAAGTTCATAAGAAAGGGTGTTTTGAGGAAGATAATAGGTCACATCCTCATAGATCTCAACCTTTCTGATTGATAATGGCTTTTTATCCCCGTTGACACGGTACTCTATTCCATTTTTTCTAAACTTGATGCACTGATGAAGGGAGGATGTTGTTCTGATGTATCCAAGGCCTACCAAGCAAAGCAGTGAATGAAGTATTCAAATCAATGATGTAGAACTTGGTCTTCCAATATCTCCAATGACAACACTATAGAACCTAAAGCCTGCTTTCCTTGATCATTGAATCCTCTCAACATCATCCTATCTCCTGAGAGTGTAGATGATCTTCAAACAAGGGTCTTTAGACTCATAATGTTCGATGCACTTGAATCCATGAGAACTCCGAGTCAACCTATCCATGTCATGTATAGGATGATTGTGCCAAGTCCCCAAGAAGGTCTTCATTTGTGAAGGTGATCCCTTGTGCTTCTTTTGCATAGTGTGCTTCCTCACCTATAGTGGTCACCGAAGCTAATATTTGATCAAGGAGGGCCTTGATTAGTGATTCCCTCATCTCTTTGGATAAGACAAGGGCATCATATATGCTTAGCTTAGATGACAACTTTCTTAGATGAGAAAGGATGTAGTCCACCTTGGGTCTTCCACAAGCATATCCAAGGGTGGAGCATCCATGGAAGGGCTTCTGATCTTCAATACCAATGACTTATTTCCTATCTAGAGGTGCACCCTAGAGGTAGAACCTTGCTATGGAGGTTGACTTGGTAATCTCGGAGGTAAAGTGGTGGCAAGTTCTACCACAGGCTCACCTACAACTTCTCCTATGGGACTCTCAGAATCGGATGATTCCAAGTCTATCTCAAGAGGTGAACTCGTAGTATTCAAAGTTGGAAAGTCCAACTCTGAATCAGAAAGAGGAAGATCAAAATTATTATAGTTAATTAGACTTGAAGAGTTATCATTAGGAATAGAAGAAGACAACTCATCAGAAGAGACACAGATGTAATTCAAATTAGCTTTATTCTTCAATTTCTTGGAAATATTTGGAGGTACAAAGTAGAAGTCAAGAAAGAAGTGGAGTAAGGGATTTGATGCCCTTATCCACTGATACAAGAGTTCTACTAGGAAGAAATAGAACAACTAGGAAATGGAAAGTCACGGTGTGGAAGTTGAAGGTTGAGGTCGACGACGGGTCTGGGGCTATCTCGAGACATGTCGCCGCTACTACTGCTTGAGCTCCCACTTTCTAGAGTTGCAACTTGCAAACCTTCCTTGGTGTTAAGGTTTGAGCGACTGCACCTACAAGGAAAGCTTCTTGATCTTCAATTATTCTTAGAGGTTTTAGACAAAGAAATGTCCCAACCTTCTTTTGGTAGATCACTTGTATCCCCAAGGATTACCCTAATGGAACTGGAAGGTTGTTCCACAAGGTATTCCTTTGGGATAACACTGGTCTTGAAACGTGTTCAAGCCAATCCTTGAATGTAAAAATCCTCCAAACATGGGCAACATACTGGTGGGGAAAAGTTTGGATCATGATTTTTGCCTACTTCCTCTAGTCTCCTAGGTTTGGTAGCTGAAAAAAGTTTTTTAAGAGATTCTTAAAGATTTTCCGATTACCTCCCTCTTAAAAGAATAAGGTTTGTTTAACTTATCTAATAGAGTAGACCATAGCTACGCCATGATATGCATGCCTGTATGGTATGGCTGAGGTGGTGGCTATGCTAGCCATGGAGGTAGAGGTGGAGGCTGCATATACCTGAGTGGTAAAGGAGGTGGAGGCTGAGGTCATGGTCGTGACTGATCTCTAGCCAGCTACTTCCCTGTCAACCGCTATCCAGTTTCTTCTCATAAACCTGGGATACTTAAACGATCTGAAAAAGGCAATATTTGGCCTCTCCTTGTAGACTAGCCTTATTGATTAGCTTCTCAAATGTCTTTATGAAGCCCTTAAGCATGAAGGTGACCGGGACATGGATATTCTTCAATAGAATCTTAATGGAATGTTGTTCATACAGCTATTGTTCACACTTCATACTCATGTTACGATATTGGAGAATATAATCAACAAGTGACTCACCAGAGTGTTGTTGGGCTACAACGAGATCACCTACAGTAACCCTTTGTTGAGCTCCAACAAATCTCTTGATGAAGAGTTGCTCTAACTCAACAAATATCTTTACTGAACAGTTGGATAGTTCAACATACCAATTAAAGGTAATGCCTGCTAAGCTATTGATAAAGAGTCTAAAGAGTAATGCATCCGCCACCTATGCAATAATGCCTAAGTGAGCTATATGTCGCCTGATTCCCACCGCCATCAAGCTAAGGAAGGAGAACAAACCCTTGGGATATTGGAACATCAATTCCTGGTAGGGTCTACCCTTTGGAACCGATGATCCTCCCCGGCTTGAGCCAAGGCTTCCTTCACCTGCTGCTCAACCATGGATTTAAGATCTTTTTCATGTATGGAGGTACTTTCCACTACCTTTCTATACAGATTAGTGCTACTTTGCTCAATGAAAAATAGAGTCTTAACTGGGTCTAAGACATGCACTAGTTTAGGCTAACTGACATCAACTATACTAGGATGAACTGGAAGGGCTTGCTTATGAAGTACTGACACTGCCACCAACAAGTCCTACAACTGATGTGCCATCCCATCAATATGTTTGTCTTTCTTCCTTAACTGTAATTAGAGGTGATGGGTTGATTCTGCGTTGTCTCCTTGATCTACCTCATCACCTTCCATGGCTTGTTGCTCCTAAGAAGAGAATCCTCTAACCATGCATATGCACCGAATCATCAAGTCATCTTCTTGGGATCAAAGTCGACTCTTTCTTCATCGACCATGCATACCCTAAGATCTCCTTTTCTCCATAAAATAGTGTGCAACTATCTCATCTAAAGATCGATCTAACTAGTAGGTACAAAAGCTGATGTTATCATTTCCTAACCGAGAGGCATCAACCTCATTTGTAGGGGAGTCAATCTTGTATAGCACTCACTGAATGATACACTCACCATTGTATAATAGGGTAATAATCGGATGATCTCACCGCCACTAATCATCTGAATATCCATGATAGTTGTCACCATCTCGCATCCTAAATGGGAGTTGGTGAAGGAATGACCACGATGCTCCGGGGTCGCCACTCCTTCCATACCACCAGGCAAAAAGGTCGAAGGAGAGCCGGCCCTACCACATAGGGAGGGATCCCTGGCCATACGATCACCAACGGTACATTTTTCTGATGCGGCCTTCATGGCCTTGATGGGTGATGATGAAACTTGACCGAGATGGCAATGGGGTAGAGCGGGTGGAGACACGACTTATGCAGACGGCCTCTTTGATGGCTAGTCCAGAGGAGAATACTATTAATATGATGGTGTGGTAGTGCACCGAAGTTAGAAAATTGACCAAAGTGAAGCGCCGTGACTAAACCTCCTCACTCTCATGGTGATGTATGGGCCTCGGCCTCCCCTGATATTCCCCCCACAGGGAGAATGGATCAGCAAATCAACCAGTACCACTGAAGGCAGAATACTAAGGCCGACATACCTCTACTCCTAGAATCATGTGTAGATGCACCATTGGAGAGTGATGAAATCCTCGGCATCCTATTTATCTAATCCGAGAGAGGATGAAACTAGTTTTCCATAACCAGGTGTGTGTGATCATGGAGACATCCATCCATAGCTGCCTCTAACTCTCTATCTAGTATGGAAGCTTTGACCATATGGTTCTTATTCATATGCTGAGTAGGATGAGAGGAGTGTGAGCTAGACATACTCAAATGTCGGGAGGCAAGCCTCAAACTGGGAGCCTTACCCTTGAGGTAGATATAGGTGTTAGCTCACTGGGGCAACATGTGCAACTCTGGATGAACTACAATTGGATCGCCGCGATCATGGAACTCAATCTGTGGTACTACATCTTTCTCTTCAGAGGAGACAGTGAGGGTAAGTCTACCTAATGACCTTCTTCCTACCACCTTCTCTGCGATGGTGGTGAGGGGAATGCCCTCACGTGATCTTGGACCCTCAAATCCATGGTTGAAGTGGATCAAATGGGTATGATCCAAAAGAGGGAAGTCAGCCTGATCTAAGGCAAGGTCCATGCCATGAGGGAAGGTAAAGACAAATTTCTAAGGCCCCGCCATTACAATGTGAAAACTGAAACTATACTTGCAATCAAAAAGATCTACAATGAGAAATGAATTTGATCAATTTTTTGTCTCCATAGATTTTGAATTTTGAATTTTGAAAATTTGAACCCACATCCAACAACTTGGAAGTGTTAAGTTCAAATGATTTGAAAGAATTGATTGAAAGAGGAATTTGAGTATGAACCCAAACTTCAACAAATTTAGGTATGTTGAAATATGGATTCAAAATTTTGATAGGATGCTTCCATAGGTTCATTTGAATTTTGAATTTGAATTAGTTTGAGGACCCTTCTTTAACAAATTTGGGTATGTTAAAGTAAGGGTCAAATGATTTTGTATTGTTGATTGTTTTGAAATTTTACTTAGCAAATTTAGGTATGCTAAGTAAAGTAAAAGTGATTGTTTCTTTTTGAAAATTTTGTTTTGATTTTGGAAAATTAGGAATTCTTACTTAGCAAATTAGGTATGCTTAGTGAAGAATTTAAGTGTATTTTATTTAATTTTTGAAAATAGGATCCTTAACAAATTTAGGTATGCTAAGAAAATCTTAAGTGATTCATTTTTTTGGAAAGTTTTGATTTTTGAAAAGGGTAGGATCCTTTAGCAAATTTGGTATGCTAAGGAATCTAGTGTTTCATTTTGTTTTTGAAATGATTGAATTGAGATTCAATTTTAGCAAATTTGGTATGCTAAAGATGAAATCCCATTTTGGTTTGAAATGAAATTTCATTTAGCAAATTTGAGTATGCTAAATGAAATTCAAATGGTGTGTTTAAAATTTTGATTTCATTTTTTGATTTTGAAAATGGAAACTTCTTAGCAAATTTGGTATGCTAAGGAAGAAGTTCCAAAGTTTGAAAATTTTGTTTTGGCTTTTGAAAACTTACTTAGCAAATTTGAGTATGCTAGTAAGTTCCAAATATGTTTTGAAAAGTTTTGAATTTTGATTTGAAACTTAACAAATTTAGGTATATTAAATGAAGTTCCAAATGTATTTGAAATTTTTTTTGATTTTGATTTTGGAAACTTACTTAACAAATTTGTGTATGTTAAATGAAGTTCCAAAATGTTCAATATTTTGAATTATGATTTTGATTTGATTTGATTTTAAAATTTACTTAATGAATTTGTATTAAATGAAGTTCCAAAATGTTATAATTTTTTTTTGAAAATTTTGATTTTGATTTTGGAAACTTTACTTAACAAATTTGGTATGTTAAATGAAGTTCCAAAATGTGTTTGAATTTTTTGATTTTGATTTGGAAACTTACTTAACAAATTTGGTATGTTAAATGAAGTTCCAAAATGTGTAGAAAATTTTGATTATTTTTGATTTTGATTTGGAAACTTTACTTAACAAATTTGTGTATGTTAAATGAAGTTCCAAAATGTGTTTAGAAATTGGATTGAATTTGGAGACTTACTTAAGAAATTTGGGTATATGAGGTTCCAAATGTTTAGAATTTTGGATTTTGATTTACTTAACAAATTTGTATGTTAAATGATGTTCCAAAATGTGTTTGAAAATTTTGATTTTGAATTTGGAGACTTCACTTAACAAATTTGGTATGTTAAATGAAGTTCCAAAATGTGTTAAAATTTTGAAAATTTTGATTTTGATTTTGGAAACTTACTTAACAAATTTGTGTATGTTAAATGAAGTTCCAAAATGTGTTTAGAATTTTGAAAATTTTGGATTTTGATTTTGGAAACTTACTTAACAAATTTGTGTATGTTAAATGAAGTTCCAAAATGTGTTTTTGAAATTTTTTTGATTTTGATTTGGAAACCTTAACAAATTTGTGTATGTTAAATGAAGTTCCAAAATGTTTTTGAATATTTTGAATTATGATTGTTGATTTTGATTTTGATTTGGAAACTTCACTTAAAAATTTGATTATGCTAAATGAGTTCCAAATGTGTTTTGAAAATTTTGATTTTGATTTGGAGAAACTTAACAAATTTGGGTATGTTAAAGGTTCCAAATGTGTTTGAAAATTTTGAATTGATTGTGATTTAATTTTGAAAAGAGGACCTCCATTCAACAAATTTAAGTATGTAGATGGAGATCAATTTATTTTGAAAATATGATATTTTATTTTGTGTGTGATTGTTGCTTTTGAAAGAGAGGAATTCCAACTTAAAACATATGGGATATGTTTAAGTGGGATTTCCTAAATGATATTTTATTTTATTGGGAATGAAATCTTCATTTAATAAATTAAATGAAGATGTTCATGTGATTTTTTGAAAACTTTGATTTTGTTTATTAAATGAATTTTCTATTCAATAAGTGAGTGTATTGAATAGAAAAATTCATGTGTGCTTTTGAAAATTTTATGATTATGATTGTGATTTTGAAAAGATGATTGTTCATTTTATTTTGAAAATGAAATCTTCATCAAAGTGAATTGAAAGAAGATGTACATTTGTGCTTTTGGAAAATTTATTTTATTTTAAAAAATCCTACATGTAACAATTATGGGAATTGTTAAATGAAGGTGACAAATTTTGTGGAAAATATTTTATTAAGTGCATTTTTGAAAAGGTGCTTTTGAAAAGCAAAGTTCTTTATGGAAGATTTATTATTTTAGATGAACCTTTCCTTATCATGAAAATGATAAGGAGGAAGTCTTTAAAAGATGTTTCTTTTTATTTAAACCTTTTTTCATTTTACCCATTGGAGAAACCAACGGGGGCTTTAAGACCAACAAGGAATGCGGTCTTAAAACCTAAAGATGTTGGCTAACTCAACTCAAGAATGAAATGAGCTAAGTGCCAATGAAAGAAGGATAGTCTTGATTCATACCAAAGTACAAACCACTATCGATACTCAAAGACAATGATCATTTACCAAAGATGGAGAGAGAACCATCCCCAGTCGTGGAAAATCTGGTTAATAAATTCTATTGGAGTCACCTTTCAAATCAGGAGAAAAAAAGAAGAGACCTTATAGAAATTCATCTTGGTAAGATGCCAAACAGATCCAGATGTACTTATTCAGTGATCGATACATCATCAAGGTAGTGTACTATCTCAAAAAGATAAGTCACTACCCTTTAATGGAATAAATCACCTCAATAAGGACTCCTAAGGATGATGGGTGCATATGTACTAGATTCTTCCCTACTTTACATGAAAAGTAAAGGGGTTTATTTTAAAGGTTCATTAAGTTCTAAGGCAAGCCCCATAGTTAATTACATCCTAAGGATGGGATCCTTGGAAAACTCTCGATTAAGGTAAATGATCATTGTCTTTGAAGATTTTAATAGGAAGGACTATCAATCGATTGGTTTATGTTTGAAGATCAAATGGATTGATCAAAAGAGGGAGTTATTATCAAAGCCAAAATGGAAATAAGTAGAGATGCTCATGATGCTAGGAAACCTACGAGCATCTCAAACTATCCTAAAATTGGGCTTTACATTTTAAATTGATTTAGTTATTTGAGTTATATTTTTATTAGAATTTTAGACTTAAGATTCCTTAACACAAGATTAAGAAATGCCTAAGAGGTGAGGAATTATGCTTATGGCACAAAAGGGAAAAAGCAACCTCAAAGTAACCTAAATCTAGGGAGCTTTGAGGCAAGCAAAACCTAAATCTAAGGTGAAAATGGGTAATTGGTTTGTCTCCATAAGAGAGGACAAACCACCCGATCTTGGACTTACAACTGCCTGGGGGTGGCTGCCAACTAACTCCTCCTATGATTTTAAATACATGTAGGCAAGTATTTATGCTTATGCAAGATAGCTATTTTATTTATAAAAGAGACTAAGTCCTTAAACTCACTCCCTAAAGAGACTAGATCATGTAAAGGGACATGCTCAAATGACCTAAATCTAATAATTTAAATTTCATTTTATTTTATTTTGGACAATTATTTTGACTCAAGCTAATAGGATTTTATGACTAATGCATGAGAAATGATTATTGGCCAAAATCAGAGAAGTTTAAGGTGAGTTTCCACCATGGCCCTCAAAGGTCAAGCCAAGTTTCTCAAAAGGTGGAAGCCCTCCAATCAAGAGTGAAATAAGATGCATTTGTGCATGATATTATAAAGAAATGCTCATCCAAGGGTTGCTAATTCTTTTATCTTGATTTTAATCCTAAGCTTTTGAGGTTATGAGTTGTTTAATTTTTTTTTTTGAGTTGTTGGGTAAAAGATTTATTTTTCCTAAAGAGCCTAATCCACATCCAGCCATACATAAAGCAAGGAAGAAACTAGAAAATATGCCACTTAATGCAAATTTAAAAACATCAATCAATTTATAAACTAATCAAAAAAGAATAAATGGCCATTTGTGGTTGGGCACCACACAAACAAAAATATCAAATGTGGGTAACAGCTCTACCCTTATACAACCGGATTACAAATGAATTAAATTACAATTAAGCAAAGGAATTCATTATTATGGGGTCTTAAGCTTTATTCTTCTTCTTCTCTTTTCTTCTTTTTTTCTTTCTTTTCTTCTTTTGGTTCCTCTTTGATGGTTGGATGGTGGATGCTCCAAGGCTTCACATGGTGCATAAGATGGGATCTTATGACCAATGCTCATCCTAATCCCCATAATAAATCATTCCAAAATCCTAAATATACAAATTTTTACATGAAAATGAAAAGGGAAATTTAACTAACACTTGCAAAATAAAGGTTAGTTAAATCACACCACATAAATCCCAATCATATATATTGGACTTATCACCCCACACATGGGTGACTAAGTCCACCTAGCCTATGGATTATGCTTAGGGGTATAAGCACCTACAAACAAGAAGCATTTATATGTTTATTTATGATAGCGCCCTTTTAGTACAATCCTCTATAGAAAAGAATAGTTAGACTAAGCACATCCAACCATTCATTCTACGAGCATACACCCTAACATCCAGTCTAAAAAAATCATCACAAAAAAACATAACATCAAACCGTGCACCGGCTTAACCTAAAGCTAGAAGTGGTGACTTAGGCTAATGTGTGTGCTTTGAAGGTTTGTGTGGTATGCTTAGCTTAGATTTTAGGTTCAAGAATTTTCTAAGTGTGAAGAACATGTTCAACTTAGAGGAGGGTTTCATTTAAGTTATTTAAGTGTTTTGGTTATTTTTATTTCATGTTTTAGTTTGGTTTAAGTGAAACCTACAATTAATTACTAAGTTATAAAGAGAGGAGAAGAGAACTTCTTTTCCTTCCCTAACCTAAGTAATTTCTAAAGTAAGTTCACATTTTAATTTCATTTAGGTGAATGTTTTGATCTTTAATTAATCCTAAGTTTAGACAAACTCTAAACAAACCTATTCAAAAGAAAGGCATTTTAAGATTAAATAAAATGAATCAAAATTCATATCACACACATTACTTCATTCTTTCCCAACATATATAACATGCATATGGATGGACCCTAAGCATATCTATACATGAAAATGAGAATAGTTAACACACTTTATGATGCATGCTAATCCATTTAAGAAAATTTAGAAGTTAAACATGTATGATTTTCTTAAGTAGAAAAGGTTTTCCTTATCCAAAATTTCACATACATACATGAAAGTAAGAAAGGCATAAGTGAGTACAGCGCCATTGTTAACTAGAGGTGTAAGGTACAAGACCTACTTAGGCTACTTAAAGCCTCACAACCTCGGGTTGTCCAGACTAATATACCACTTTCCTTTACAAACATGTATAAAAGAAAATGAAATGGAAAAGAATATGCAAAAAAAAAATTAATGATTTGTTTTGTTTATGCAATTTATTCATGCAAGTATAAGCCTTCTTATGATGGCATAGGGATGAATAGGGTATGAATTAAGTAAGTGTTGGGTTCTTTTCAAATGAACCCTACATCTTACCAACTCTATTCAAAACTATGCTAACATAAGAAAGAAAGGAAAGGCTACTAAACATGACTTTATAAACTATCACATGCAAGCTTATAATTAAGATATGAATAGCACACTTTCAGATTTGATATCATTTATAAGTTTTGAAATAATTTGATTTAGTAGTGATAATAGCCATTCATATTTTACTTTAGCCAACACATGCACATTTGACATAAAGTAAACAATTTCATTTTAAAATTTGAAACATGAATATGAATGCATGAATCACATGACATACAACTTAACATGTTGGGAAAGATTTAAAGCAATGAAAACATGTAAACAAACTCATTTACTTAAATCCTAAAGATAATCTTAACGGATAAGAAAATTTAGAATAAATCAAAGTGAATTTCAAAATGATTTTTGTTTAGTTTAAAGTTTGATTTAATTTTAAAAAGGTGAGATGAGTTTGCTATTCCTAACCCATTTCCACATCTATTTTATATTTTTGTTTAATTTTTAGATAATTAAATCTATTTTAAGCATTGATTAGGTTAAGGTATGAATTAAATAGCTTAATTAATCTTACCTACACCACCTTAGAAAATTAACTAAGTAATTATGAGCCAATGAGATGACATAAACCCACAAGTTATTTAAATTTGCAATGCACCTAATAATGAAAAGGCCTAATGCAATTTGGCTCACAATTAAAAGTTAATTAAGCTAAGAGGTTTTTTAAGTACTTTTAAAACACCCTTCACACTTATGAAAGGGGTTTTATTTTCTTAATTGAACTTAGGCTATTAAACACCCAAGCATCTACTAGATTAATTAAGGGAACTTTAAAATTTTGAAAATTGTTTTAAAGGGATAATTAATGAATTAACCCTAATTAAGAGGGATTAAGGAAAAGGGGGTTTAGGGAATAGCTTAGGGAAATGCCCCAAAATTATTCCATAAACCCTACCACCGGATCTAACCTTAATCAAACTTAATCAAAGGGTAAAAACTAATCATAAATTACCCTTAATTACAAAGGGTAATTAGGAATGAAATGCAATTTCCTAATAAGGCCTCAATAAATCTCAAGAAAATTGGGAGGTAGAAAATCCCAAAATGAACCCTAGATTTGAGATCAATTTAATTAGAATTACTAACAAATTAGATTCTAAAGAAACCCAAATTAGAAAAAGAATTCAAAATCTATTGAAAATATTTTTAAAATATTCTAGATGAAATTATCTATCCAAGAATTTTCCTTAATTTTTTAATTTTATTAAGAAAGTTATGATTTTGAAGATTTTGAATTAATTAGAATTAATTAATAACTAATCTTAATACTAATACCACGCCGACGCGTAATGGCGGCGGTCACGCTTTTATCGCCACCGTGAGCTACTTTAAATATCATCATTCTGGCGGGCATGCATGCGCTTTTATCCTTGTCGAATCGAGATCGACGAGATATACCGGGTTTATAATGAAATAATATATAACATGTAATAATCTCAGCCGTCCATCTAAAAATGCACGGATGGACAGCTGAGATGAGCCAAGTTCTTCCCTGAGGACCAATGTGAACCGTTCATAATCCAAAGGGAGATCCAAGCTCGATCTAGCATAATTCATTCAAGATTCAACCAACACCATCTAAAGAATAGGCCAATCCAAATTTCACATGATGAAAATTTCTTTCACAAAGACCAACACCATCAAGTGGTCAAAAAATCACTAACCACCAAAGGTGATCACCGCCGATTGATGAGGTAGCATCTAGGGAGACGAAGCCAAGTTCCTAGATCTTGAGGTTGAGTGGATCAATGGAACCAACTCCTCTCTCACTTTGTGACTTTGATTGAACTTCTTCTTTACTATGGGAACGTGGATGCTTGGGGCTCGACTTGGTCAGATGAAGTGTGCAAGAGGAATTTGGATGACATCAAGTGTAAAGAAACTATTGATGAGCTCCCCTATTTTTGCATTATGAAAATTGAAGAATGCAAGATTTAAATCCTCTAGAACCTTGGGAAAGCTCTGATTTCTAAGAGTTCCTAGTTCCAATCGAGGAGTGAAGTGATTTGAATTAGGAGTATATCTCCCCTATGGCAATCTCCAATGACAATGAGCCATTTTGATCCAATTTAGAGTGGGATGTTTAGCTAGATCAATGCACATGGTTGGTTTGGCTAGAGTGGAATGCCAACTCCCATGTGCTTGAATTAAGCTTGGGGAGTTTGAAATTTCACCCATGGTGGTTTGGTCCATGGCTCAAATGAACCCAAACCCATTGGTTGTGCACCACTCATCACTAAGTCCCCTTGAGCTGAAAAGCCTCAAGTGATTGTGATGAGTGTATGACCAAAATACCCATTAGGCCAAAATTTGTTCTATGGCCTAGGGTGAATGGTCATTTTGCTATTTTTTTCAATTTGGGTATGTTTGGTATGTTGAAAATGGGTTTGGCCAAGTTTAATGGATTTGGAATCCATTTGATAGGTTTGGCTCATGTTGACCCATTTAGGTCAAAATGGGTCAACTTGGGTCAAGTTGACCAATTGGTCAAAAATCAAACCAAGGTTGTCAAGTTCATATGACCATTTGAAATGTTTGGTGCCTTTGGTTTGGTTCAATTTGATTTGGTTTTGGCTCATATGACTCATTTAGGTCAAATGGGTCAAGTTGACCATTTGACCCATTTGACCTATTTGCTAGGTCAAGGGTAGGTTTAGGTTTGGTTAGTCATATGGAGTGGATTGGTATCTTTGTTTCCAATCAATTTGGGTTAGTTCAATTTTGGCTCAACATGACCCCTTTAGTCATGTTGGGTCTAAGGTCAATTGAGGTTGGTCTAGTTGGCAATTGAATATTTGGTCAAGTTCAACAAGTGATTTGGAATGAACTTGACCCATTGGTTTCAATCAATTTGGCTTAGATCTTTGACACATTTTGGCCCTTTAGGTCAAAAGGGTCAACTTGGGTCAAGTTGGGCTAGGTTAGGCTCAAATGTTGTCTTGGTCAAGTTCAAACATAGGTCATGAGTGAACTTAGATCAATGGTTTCAATCAATTTGGCCTATGGTGGAATTTGGCTATGGTAGTTTCATTTTGTGTTGACTTGGTCAACCCTAGGTTTGACTTGGTTTGACCTAATTTGATTGATTGATCATCCCATGATGATTGTTGATCATGATGGGAGGCAAGTATGAGTTTGGTTCAATCCAATTTAGTTAGGATCAAAATTTTTGTATATAGACTTATGATTGAAATATAAATCTATTTACAAGAGGTTTGAAGTCAAATGGATTTTTATCCATTTGAAAATTTCATATTCAAAGGAAGAATATGAAAGGGTCTTGGGTTTGATTTTTGAATTGGGTTTTGATTGAAGATTTGGAGTTTGGATTTATATATGAGCTCATGATTATAGATTTGATTGAACACGAGAGAAAATCGAGTTTGGCTTGATTTGAAGTGATTTACTAAGTTCAAGATTTTGACTTGAAAGGCTTAGATTTGATTTTGAATTGGATTGAGTTTGATTTTTGGAGTTGATTTTGATTGTTTGAATTTATATTTTATTTATATATGTGTATATAAATGAGAATATAAATTGATCATGAGAAAATTTCAAGAATTTGAAAGAGTTTAATCATGATTTGGGATAAATCCATTAAAGGGAATTTAAAGGATTTAAGAGAATTTTTAAATTAAAATTTAAATTTTTTTTTTATTGGATTTGATTGTTTTATATTTATATTTCATTTATAGATGAGAATATAAATTGATTTTTGAGAAAATTCCATAAATTTGAAGTTGTTTGATCAAAGTTTAGGTTAAATCCATTAATGGGAAATTAAGGGATTTAAGGGAATTTCAAGGATTTTAAATTTGGAATTTAATTTTTTAGGTTTGATTTGATTGAGTCATATTTATATTTCATTTATATATGAGAATATAAATGAGGATATAAATAAGTTTAGAGAAAACCCCATGAAATTGAAGTGATTTAATCAAGGTTTAGAGTTGATTTAGCTAAGTCCTTTAATGTAGAATTAAAGGGACTTAAGAAAATTTTCATGAATTGATTTGGATTTTTGAGTTTGATTTGATGAGTTTTAATTTATATTTCATTTATAAATGTGAATTTAAATAAGAATATAAATGAGTTATGAGACAATCTCAAAGCTTTGAATAGGTTTAGATCATAGTTTTGTCTAAGTCCTTTAGAAAGGGTTAAGGACTTAGGAAATTTGAAGTTAGAAATTTTGATCAATTTTGATCATGGGTTTCAATTATAGATTTCAATCATGGAATTGATTTTAGGTTGGTGAAAATCAAATAGAATTGATATGGAGTTTGACTTGAAGGAAGGAAAGTGAGAAAGGGTTTTTGCTAAAGGGTAGGGAATTTTCCTAACACCCTAAGGCATGACCTATTCTTATGGCTAACTCTTCTAAGTCTTCTAGGGCTAGGGGAGTGTCCACCTAATCACTAGATGTGTCTTAAGACTAAGGAACTCTTAAAGAAGAAATATTTAAATGGAGGTATTGAGAGCTCATTCTAAAAATGAGGTCAACATATTCGATTTCAAATCTAATTTTAGTTTCTAGTTTTAAGTTTAATTTGATTTATTTACCTAGCCATTAAGCATAGTGTCCTAAGTGCCTAATTAGGGAACTCCTAATCTATGATCTTAGTGGTGTTTATTTTTGTGTCATGTATTGGTAGGGACATCAAGCATTCATGATGTACATCAATTGCACATTAGGAATAGTGTACTATCTTAAGAGATAAAAGTCACTATCTTATAATGGACCTAATCACCCAATGAGGACTCTAAGGCATGATGGGTCTCAATATATACCAGATTTTCCCACTTTATATGGAAAAGTAAAGAGGTTTATTTAAACCAGTTCATTAAGTTCTTATGAGGAAGCCTCCATAGTTAATTACATCTAAGAGAAATGAATCCCTTAAGAATACTATTAAAGTAGGCATTAATATCTCTAAAGAATTTAAAGATAGACTATCAAAGGATTAATTGTGTATTGAAAATTAATGGGGAGATCCGGGAAGTGTTCTTATCAAATCAAAGAGATAAGTGGAGTGCTCATGATACTAGGAAGCCTAGTGAGCACTCCAATCTATCATATGGTTGGGCTTTATACATTTGAATTTGAGAAAGTTTATTTGTTTGAGTTGAATTTTTATTCGAAGTCAAGGACTTATAGTTCCATAATACAAGATTGTGGAAATGCATAAGAGGTGAGGATTTATACTTGTAGCCCACAAAAAAAAATAACAACCTTAGATCCTAAATAGGGAGCTCGGTGAGGCCAAATGACCTAAATCTAAGTGAAAATGGGTACATGGTTTACCTCCATAAGAGAGAGAAACCATCAGACTTATTGCCACGAGTGGTACCTACTAACTCCTCTTATGCTTTAAATCCATGTAGGCAAGTCATATGCTTTGCCAGATTGTTAGACTATTGTTTATTTAGAAAAGAAACTAAGTCCTTAAACACACTCTCTAAGAGACTAGATCATGAAGGCCATGAGTCATGACTTAAATCTAATGCAAATTTTGTCAAGTTTTATTTTGACACAGGCTATAGGATTTTATATGCCTAAATGCATGAGAAATTAAGCATGGGCTAAATCAGGAGAGAAAGAGGTGGTTTTCCATCAAAGACTCTTACATGTTAAGCCTTTATTCTCTTGCACAGATGGAAGCCCTCTATTAGCAAGAGTAGGAGAATATGACATGCATTATACATTCAATCATCCATAAGGGTTGCTAAAATTTTATTATCTTGATTAATTTTAGGCTTTTATGTGAGGTTATGAGTTATTTTAAAATTTTAGTTATGAGTTATTAATGGGATAGAAAATTTATTTTTATCCTAGGAGCCTAATCGCATCCAAGCCACATAGCAATCACCAATCATAGAAAAACTATGAAAAGGCATACTATTTCTAATGCACAAGCTAAATAAAACATCACACAATTTTATAAAGATATCGCAAGAGAATAAAAGGTCGATGCCGCACCACATACAACCAAAAAAAAAAATGTGGGTAGCTCTACCCTTATACATCCTTGTATAATGAAAGAATAATTAAATTATAAAATGATAAGTGTTATGGGGTCTTCATTCTTCATCCTCCATTCTTCAATCTTCCTTTTCATTCTTTCAATTTTAATTTGCTCCAGTTCTTTCTTTCTCTTGGCTTGGATAGGATGTAGTTTGCTCTAAAGGAATCACTTGGTTTATAAGATATGATCTTATAACCAATGCTCATCCTTAATCCCCATAATACTTATCCTAATCCTAATGCAAAAAATTACATTAAAAGGAAGGGAAGTAAATCTAACTACACCTACAAAACAAGCTAGACACACCATACAACCAAGCGATATAGAATAATTTGACTTAGCACCCCACACATGGTAACCAAGTCCACCGTCCTAACTTGGGCTATGCTTAGGCTAAGCAACGCACAAAAAAAAAGCATTTATATTTTTATTTTGGTCCCTAGCACAACCCTAAATAAAACATGATTAAGCTAATATCGACCTAACATTCAGGCTACACATATATATCCTAACATCCAATCTAAAATAATACATCATAAAATAAAATGTTCATCAAACCATGCACTGCCCTAACATAAAGCTAGAAATTATGACTTAGCCTAATGTGCATGTGTTAGAGCTTGTGTGGTATGTCCTAACTAGGTTTAGAGTTATGCTTTAAAAAGAGATTTAATTATAAAGAGTTTTTTCTTTAGTTTAATTGATTTAAATATTTTATTTAGTGTTTTCTTTTATTTCATGGCCTACACTCAACAACTAAGTGTTATAAAGAGAAGAAAGAGAGAGGGAGTCTCTCTTTCATCCCGACCTTAAGTCATTTCTATGTAAGTTAATTAATGAATTTTCTTTAGTGAATGATTTATTATGTGTTTTAATTAATCCTAAGTTTTGATTCACTCTAAATAGCCCTATTCAATGAGAAAGGCATCTTAAGATTAATTGAAATGGATTACTATCATATAACACACACTCATTTATTTTTTTTCCATCATGTATATCATGCATATGATAAATCCTAAGCATACCTATACATGTAGTATAAATCTTAGCATACTTTGATGATGAATGCAAAGAAATGTATTTTTGAATTTGGATGTTTCATTTGTTAATTGAATTATGAATGCATATTTTTATTATGTAGAAAAGAGGGAATTTCATCCATTAGCTAAACACACATTTATATGTATGAAAGTTTTAAGTGAGTATGTTGCCATTATTTTCTACATGCATAAGTACTGACCTACTTAGTTACTTAAAGCCTCACAAGGATGTCCACTAATATACCACTTTATATATGTAGATGTATGAATGACTATAAAGATAAGAATCCATGCAAAAGTTATGTTTGATTTATTTGATTTATGATTCTTTATTCATTGTCCATCACATGCATATGTATAAGAGTTTTAGTGAGTACAACACCATTATTTTCTACACAGGGCAAGGTACAAGACCTACTTAGTACTTAAAGCAGCTCTGTGGATAATAAATACCACTTTTCTCAAATACATATGAATGTACAAAAAGAAACATATGAATAAGAATCATGCAAGAAATTATGTTTGATTTAATTGATTATGATTTACATGTGTAATATGAAATTCTTCTTATGTCTTAACATGGAAATGCATGAATAGATTTAAGCAAATGTTAAGTTCTTTTCAAATGAACTATACACTTACAAATCCTACATGGATCCATATTAAAGTCGGGAAAGAGAGCTTCATATTACACATCTTATACTATCATCACATGCAAGATTATCGATATTTATAGTTAGCATCACTTCATTTTTAATAATTGATTTATAGTTTTGAAAATAGTTTTAATTTAGTAGTGATAATAGCCATTCATATTTGATTTGAGTCAACACATGCAATTTGACATAAAAGAAAATATTTTATTTAATTAATTTTAAAAGGAATGAATGCATGATTTCATATGACAAGCAATATTTAGCATGATTGGAAAGAAATAAAGGAATGTAAACACATGATTTCATTTATCCCAATTAATTTCTAAGGACAAATAAATTAAATCTATTTAAAATGAATCAAAATTTAAAGACATTTTAAATTTGAGTTTGATTTGATTAAGAAATATGAGAAAGATTTGCTAATCCTAACCCATTTCACCATGTGTGAATTAGTTTGGTTTATTGATGGAAACTTAAGTTGGTTTTATGCTTTGATTAGTTTAAGGTTTGAATTAAATGAGTTAATTATCTCTTACCTATATCACCTTAAGTTAATTAACCAATTAATAATAAGCCAACATGATATGCAACCACATAAAAAGTAAATTTGCAATGCTCCTAAGAAATGAAAGGGGCCTAATGCAATTGACTTATGATTAATAGTTAATTAGGCTTAAGGGATCTCACTTAAATACTTCTATGATTTTCTCACACATGTGAGCTAATCATAATTTCATCTCTCACTTTGGGTTATTAAACACCTAAAGCTACCCAAAAGTTAATTAGGTTGTTATATGGAAGGAAATTTTATTTAATTATGTCATTAAATTTTTGATTAAGCATAAACATTAATTAAGGAAATGAAATGGACCAAAGGAAAGAGATCAAGAAAGAGGCTTTGATCTCAATCCTAAGCCCTACAAATAACTTAGTCATTTATATTTAAGCTAATTAATTAGTTGCTTGGCCTCATTAATCCTTAATTAGATTAATTAAAAGTGAAGAGAACTTAGAAGTGAATTAAAAAAACTCAACCACATTCCTAAGCTATTCAAGGGTAATTAAGCTTAAATAATTAAAAGCACTACTCATTTACTAATCATCACTAATTAAATTAAGAATGATTTTTAATCAAGTGATTTTCCTAATTAAACCTAAAATTCTGGGGAGAAGGTCATCCAAACATCCACAAAGTTTGAGATCAATTGGGTGATTAATTAAGAGTAATTCTAATTAAATTTATAATAAAATCTTAATTAAGCTAAAATCACTATTCAAAATTAATTAATATAATTTTCCTAGATTCTTAAAATATCTTAAAATGAGCCTAAGTTTGTATTTTTTGAATTTTCTACAATTAGTTATGATTTTAGGAAGTTTCACTTATTAAAATTAATAAATCCTAATTAAACCCTTCCATGCCACGTGTAATGTGCGCTTTCCATACGGATATTGGTTATTTAAGTATCACATCCGCTAACTCAACCTATGGACACACTTTCTTCCAATCTAAGATCGATGTGATTAAACCCGCATTTAGGCTAAGAATTATAAAGATCTAGATTAATCATAGCTCATTCTAATCATGCAGAATGGATGGCACATGATCCTTCTCCTTCATGAGCAATGAAAGATGAACACCGTTCATCTTTCCTCATTTAATTCGAGCTCACTCGAGCTTAGATTGGGATCAAAATGATCCCACACGGGAGGGGATGCAACCAACGGCCAAAATTACATGGGATGATCTTTGAAAAAAAGACCAACTAAATTCTAGCTTGGCTGATTTTGAATAATTACCTCACGAGGCTATCAGAAAGCTTCCAATGAGGAGGTAGTTTCGTCTAGTAGAGATGAAGCTCTGATGAAGAAATCTAGCCTTGGTTTGAAGTGGATTACTCGGTCGACCAAGGTCCTCTTCAATGGAGATCTTGATCAACTCTCCTTTAGGCTTGGGAAATGGTTCATGAAGCTCGAGGAGGTGTGAGGGGTAAAAAAAATTTGGGTTTGGTGAACCAAGGAGGGAGTAGCCGAATGGGATGCCCTATTTCCTTGCATGGGAGAAAATGATTGAGGGATTGGGAGGTCTGGAAAGCTGAGAATTCAAATCACTTGGGGTTGAATGGGATTGAATTATTCAAAACCAATTGAATTAAAGAAGTATATCCCCAATTGAGCCAAGTGGATTGACGAGATCACTCCCAAGGAATTGGCCAATTCATCATCATGTCATTTAGGGGTCATCACTCCAAGGTGGCATGCAGAGTGGTGGGCTTAGGTCTGGGTCTCAAGTCTGATAGGTGGGGAGGATTTGGTTCTCCTTGCACCTATCGTTCACCATGGATGGGGAGAGTGAGCTTGGCTTGGTGAGTTCTTTAGTTTAAGGTAAGCCCTAATTCTTAGAGGACTTGTGAGTTGGGGATAATTTTTTGGTAAAAGGAGGGTTCATGGGGAGTCAAAAGGATTTTGAACTAATTTGGCCAATTTGACCAAATTCAATGGAGTCAAGTTAAATTAGTTGATTTAAAATGGTTGTAGGCTTTGATTTGATTTAATTTGGAGTTAATTTGGTTTTTTGTCAATGTGACCTTTTAGGTCAATTTAGGCTAGATTGGGTCAAGTTGACCAATTGATCAATTTGAGCTCAGTCATGGCTTTGGTCAAGTTTAATTAGTAATTTAGGATGAACTTGAGCCATTGGTTGCAATTAAATTGGGTAGGATCATGATTTGACCTATTTTGGCTTTTTAGGCCAATTTGGGCCAACTTTAGGTCAAGTGGCCAGTTAGGCTTGGTTTGGTTCAATTGATGACTTGGTCATATTCAATTGTTGATTATGGATGGGTTTGGATCAATAGTTTCTCTCAATTTGGCATGTGATAGATTTTGGCTAGTTTGGGTTTCATTTGGGCTTAGTGTTGACTTAGTTAAAGGCTAGGTTTGACTTAGTTTGACCCAATTCAAGGTGGTTGACCACCCCATGATGATTGTTGATCATGATTGAGGTTTAGATGGGCATAGTTCAATTCAATTTGGGTTGGATTAGAACTTGGCTCAAAAAGGGTCCTTTAGGTCATTTTGGGTCAAATGAGCCTAAATAGGTCAATTGGCTTGATCAAGGCTCGATTTAAGTTTAATTGAACTTACATATGGACTTAGGATTGAAATATAAATCCAATTGCAATTGGTTTGGAGCCAAGTTGGTTTTGATTCATATGACATTTTCAAGTCATAAGGGTCAATTTAGGTTTGATTTAGGTTGACTTAGATTTGGTTTGATAATGGTGGTTTATGTTTATATTTGGATCAATGATTGTAGGAATGATTGAATCATGAAGAAATTCATGAGTTTTGAGTTGATTTGGGGTTTCATTTAGCCAAGTTCAAAAAATTGCTAAAGGGGTAAAATTGAGAATTTGGTTTGATTTGTGTTTATTTTGAGGGTGAGTTTCATTTATATTTATGAATATAAATGAAGAAATGATTGATTTATAAAGAAATAAACCAAGTTTGGGTTGATTTGAAGGCATTTTAGCTAAGCACATGAAGTTCATAAGGCTTAGGAAGAGATTTTTTTGAAATTTAACATCATGGATTTTAATCATTTGGAATTTAGAATTGACTTGTGATTTGGAATTTGAATTTGAATTTGAATTTGAGGTTTAGTTTTGAAAGAAGGAAGCAAGGATTTAGTTTAGGCTATAGGGTAGGCAAGTCCTCCTAAATCTCACAACCTATTCCTATGGCTAACTCTTCTAAGTCTCTAGAGTTAAGTTCACATAATCACTAGAAGTGTCTTAGGGCTAAGATTCTTAGTGTCCATAAGAGTCCTAGAATGATGAGGAAGTTGAAAGCTCACTCCAAAAGTGTGGTCAATGTGGGACCTAATTACTTGGATCATGAATAATGTTAATTTATCCAAATGAGGTCAACACATTCAACTAATCTTTGAGCTAATACTTTGATCCTAACTCTTAACCTCTAATCTCTATTACTTATACAGAGAAAATGTTAATGGATTAATCATGCCATTGTTTGTTTTTATTTTCACATATCTATGTAAATAACTATGCACGAAGTTTGTCACCAACTATGAAGAATAAATAAATAATTATACTAAAGTTTATCATGGATTTTTATTTCTTAGATATTTTCTATGAATTTTGATAAAACAATAATAATCAATCAAAATTGATTTTTAATGTATGAATTATAAAGTTGAATTAGCAGTGACACAATGTATGAATTATAAAGTTGAATTTAATGTACTCATTACTTATCATGATCGTTATCTCTCTCATATTAAATCTATCTTACTAGAAGATAAGACATTAGTAAACGATATGCATCAAGCTAAAAAAGACTAATGAAGAAGCTAGGTTTATAGTTTGAAAAACATCAATATTTGCTTGAATAATTGCATGTTATTTTATAAGAAAATAGTCATTGATTAGAGTGTAGTGAATGTTGTCGTTTATGTTATAAGCTGAAATATGATTCAGATGCAAAGTTATTTCATATAAAGTACTTTCATTATTTTTTTTTGACTCAAAGGCTTCAAAGGTTTTTCATTAAATTTAAAATATTTTAACTGCAAAAATAATAAAATAAATAAATTATTATAGTGACTAATCAATTTATTATTCATTATAGGAGAAAGAATTAAGAAGACCATTAACAAAAATTGAACCTTACAAAGAGTGCATAAGAAGAAAAGAGACATGAATACATTGATGCTTATTTATGCACTATTATTGTTATATAATAGAATTCTAATTTCTAATTTATGAAGAAATTATATTTTTGTTATTTATGAGAAAAATTTAAGACAATTATGATTGCAAAATTCAGTGTAGATGATAATTCTACTCATTATGAGTTAAACTTTGATGGAAGCAACGAGTGAATTGATCAAGGGCCACATATATAATTTTAGAGGTAGATATGAGGAGCCAAGTTCCTATCCATCCACTTTATTAAAATTTAGAAGAAAACAGTGTTATAAACAAACAGTTACATGACAAAGGTTAAGGAGATCATGTGATCTATGTTGAAGTTCCATCAACTAAGTTTTTTTAAGGAAATATTCAAGCTAATGATGATGATGATGATGATAACTAATAATTACAATATACTAATCAGAGTTCCTATTTTCAGTTGGATTACATCAAGGATCAGCTTTAAGCTCTTATCTTTTGCTTTAGTTATGGATGTTCTTACTAGCATTTACAAGAAAATGTACCTTGGTGTATGCTTTTCATGATATTCTTCTTTGTTGATAAGACTAGAGGAGTCCAAGAGAAACTTGAATTATGGAGGTCAACATTAGTCTAAAGGTTTTCATTTAAGTAGATCTAAACCTAATATATGGGTGTAATTTTAGTTGTAGAAATTCTAACAAGAGGGTGACATTAGGTGAACAAGTCATTAATAAGAGTGAGTGATTCGATATTTAGGCTCTTTTGTTCAAAATGATGGTGAAATATGGAGATGTTATTAGTAGAATTCAAGTTGGATGGTCTAGAACATCCTCTTGTGTGAAAAAGTTCCATTAAACCAAGGAAAATTTTATAAGATACAAAGACTGCAAGAATTATGATGTAGAATGTTGGCCAATAAAAGAGCATAAGACTAAGTTTTTTACAGATGAGGATGCTCAAGTGGATGAGTGGCTTTACTCTAGATAAAATATGAAATGAGTATGTCAAAAAGTTGGAGTAGAATGATAAGATTAAGAAATTAATTTTGGCCACATAAAAGATAGTCAATATTAACCGACAGAGAGAACACAGATTCTTTGTTAGATAATAAGAACTAAGACTGACAAGAGTAAAAAAAACGACCCAAGATACCTGAATTAAAGAATTCAATACACATATCACAAGGGATAAATGATTGTACCCACTCAAAAGCCATAATCATATTGCTAATTAGAGTTCCTTTAATTTATTTTGCTGGATAAAAGATATGTTAAAATTATTATATAAAATATCATCATAAATGAAGTGTATGAACGCTGTCTCAATTTTATTGTTAGTTCAATAATTTTGGTTTGATTATCTATCTTATTGGTATCCTATACATTTGAGTAAATGTGAAACGCAGAAGGATAATATATTTTGTTATTTATTATTTGTGCGTTGTGGACTGTAGAAAATAAGAAAACAACTCGTTGTTGCTATGTACTTGGCATTTGCGATCGATTCTACTCACAAACAGCCAACCTAACTGCAGGCTAGCGTTTAAGAGGCATTTATGAGGCACCAATACTTTATGAAAAATAAATATGTAGTGTTTAACAGAGTATCGAACACGACATATGTGCGATATGTATTAAATTCAGTTGTGACATTCCCAATTTAAGATAAATAAAAAAATTTCAGATGTACATGCCTGATTAATTAAGTTTAAATTTTATTAGTGTAAACTAAATGTATAATGAAATATTATATTTTGATAATTTATATTATACCAAATTACTTTTTTTATATAAACGTCAAAATTTATTATTGATTAAATTTTTTTAAGTTATCGTTAGTATTTGATCGATTGTTGTTTATATATATATATATATATATATATATATATATATATATATATATATATATATATATATATATATATATATATATATAAAATAATATTTATTATTTTATTAAATACTATTATGATTTATAAATAATATCTAAAATTTTTATTAATTTTTTATTATTAAATGTCAATATTTTTGTTCTTGTAATATTTATAAGTTTTTGGATTATTTAATATTTTTATATTGATGTGATTATTATATATTATTTTAAATTTATAAATTATATAAATTATAGATTTAGAATGTATATGCCAATGTCTCATATTTTTAAAATTATACGTCTCTTATGTTCTTGTCATATTATATTCATGTTTCCATCTATATCACTGCAACCTATTATGATATTATATCTTATTTTTATCCTATAAAAAGAAGATCAAAAGATAAATCCAATACATCAAATTATTATTACAACCTAATATTTTTGATACTATAGTGAAATTTAAGATATTCCTTTTCATTTTCTTAGTTGTTTTTGCTCATAAATAAATTCTCATTGAATAAAACTCCTTTTCGCTTTTCTCAAACATTTAGCAATGATTTCTTTTTGTCCAATTGAATAACCCTTTTCACTAAATAGTGATTCTTTTATGAAATATTGAACAGAAATTTCTTAAACACAAAACTTCAAATATGTGCCCTCACAAATGAGTGGAAAATCCCCTCCCATGGGAGCAATAGAAGGCCATGAGTGGTAATAATTTTGTTTTATGCAAAGCAATACTCTAAAAAAATTAACAACAAAAAAGATTTTAATTAGCATTTTGTTAAATGTCTCTATCAAACTATTGGCTCTTAGATTATATATTGAGGAATATCGCCTATCTATCTTATATTTTTTTCAATAAAATGATAGATTTTGGTATTCTTGAAGGTAGTGTCATTATTGGATATAATCCTTTGATGTATTTCAAATATATAGACAATATGATTGTCCTATTTAATTTCGGATGCTTCGGGTGGACACCACGCAGATCTTAGGGTATTTATCAGTGAGATATATCAAGGTATGATATACTATCTCGAAAGATAAAAATATCACCCTATAATAGACTTAATCACCTAATAAGGATTCCTAAGATATGATGGGTCTTCGTTTGTATCAAAGATTATTCTCCTACTTTACATGGAAAAGTAAAGCAGAGTTTATTTTATGTCAGGTTCTTAAGTTCTTTATGGAGGCAAGCCTCCATAATTAATTACATCCTAGAAAATAAGATTTCTTAAGAAAACTCTCGATTAAAGTAGTCAATTATTATCTCCAAAGATTTTAAGGTTAACACTATCAAAGTTGTTTTGGAAATCAAGTGGGAATGTTCAATTGGGAAGACTTATTTTGGAATCTGAAAGAGAATAAGTAAGAAATACTTATGATACTAGGAAGCCTAGTAAGCACACCAACCTATCCTATAGTGAGGCTTTATATGTTTGAAAGTGAGAGGATTTATTTTATTTGAGTTGAAATTTTATTAGATTGTTAGAGCTTATGATCCATCAACACAAGACTGTGAAAATGCCTAAAATGTGAGGATTTATGCTCGTAGCCCAAGAGAAATAAGCAACCTCATCTCATAAATTTAGGGAGCTTTAACATAAGTTAAAAGCACCCAAATCCAAGGAACCTCCATAAGAGAGACTATATCTCTTCTGACTTATAACCTAGAATGCCTAACACCTTCTATGATTCAAAATCATGTAGGTCACTATTATGTAATTGCAAGATGGTTTAATTATTTAATTTGAAAGAGACTAGAGTCCTAAACTCACCCCAAGAGATCATATATTTGGTATGAGCATATGACTTAGCCTAAAATGCAAAATCTTCTCAAATTTTATTCCATTTTGACACATTCATTTTGGACACAGGCTCAGGATATTTTTATGCCTAAACGCATGATGGAATTTGGTTATTGGCTAAATCAAAAGAGAAAGAGGGTGAAGCTCCATCATAAGGGGTTGCTCTCATAAGTCAAGCGGTCCCTAAAGTGCAAGAATGGAAGCCCTCATTTTGCAAGAGTGATAGAAGATGTCATGCATGATGTTGGACATACAACATAAAGCTAAGTGATTGCTAAATATTTTAGTTATCTTGATTACAACATAAGTTTTAAAGTGAGATTAAAAGTTATTTAAAATTTATTTATGAGTTATTAATTGAGGTAGAAAAATTAATTTTATTCTAAGAGCCTGCCACATCCAGGCCACACATTCAATCATCAAGTTTAAGAAACTATGAAGAAGATGCAATTCTATTGTGCAATCTAAACATAACATCAATGAAACATGGATATATTCATTCTTCTTTCTTCTTATTTTGGTTTTATTTACTCTAAGACATCACAGGGCATCCCAGGACTAAGTATTCTAGCCACTGCTCATCCTAATCCCCATTACACTAATCCTAATTCCTATTGCAAAATTACATTTTATGGAAAAGTAAATCTAACTACACTTGCAAAATATATATTATCTAAACATACATACAATCTCAGGCAGTTATATTTCATAATTTGGACTTAGCGTCCTACACATGGGTAACCAAGCCCACCTAGTCTAACTTTGATTATGCTTTAGGGGCATGTTGACCTCATTTTTAGGATGAGCTCTCAACCCCCTCCATCTTAGACATAGGACTTCTCATAGGCTTTAAGAGTTTCTTAGTCTTAAGACACATCTAGTGATTAGGACACTCAACCCAAAGAGACTTAAGAAAGCCATGAATAGGTCATGCCTTGGGTGTTAGAAATTTGCCTACCCTTAGCTTGAACCATTCCTCACCTTCCTTCCTTCAAGTCAAACTCCAAATCAATCTTATTTGATTTTCACCAAACTCAAATCAACTCCATGTGATTGAAATCCATGATTGAAATCTATGATTGAAACCCACGAATGAAATTCCTAAGTCCAAATCTTTCTTAATTCCTTAATCTTCTCTTAAGGACTTAGCCAAAAAACATGATCAAAACCAAATCAAATCTTTGAGATTTTCTCATAATTCATTTATATTCACATATATAAATAAAATATAAATTCAAATCAATCAAACTAAACTCAAAATTCAAAATCTATTCATAAAATTTTCCTAAGTCCTTTTAAGTTTTCCTTCATGGACTTAGCCAAAATCAAATCTAAATCAATTCAAACTCATGGGATTTTCTCATAACTCATTTATATTCTCATTTATATTCACATATATAAATAAAATATAAATACAAATCAATCAAACCAAATTCAAAAATTCAAGCTCCAAACTTCATAAAATTCCTTCATGGACTTAGCCAAAATCATGATTAAATCAATTCAAATTCATAGGATTTTTTCATAACTCATTTATTTTCACATTTATATCCACATATATAAATGAAATATAAATAAAAAATTTAAACTCCTACTCCAAATTTTTCTAAGTCCTTTAAAATTTCCTTTTAATGGACTTAGCCTAAATCATGATCAAATCACTTCAAATCCTTGAAATTTTCTCATGACTCATTTATATTCTCATTTATATTCACATATATAAATGAAATATAAATTTAAACAATTAAAACCAATTCTAAAAAATCAAACTCAAACCCACTCAAAATTTAACCTAAGCTTTTCAAGTCAAAATCTTGAACTTAGCCAAATCAACTCAAATCAAACCAAACTCTTGATTTTCTTCATTATTCAATCAAACCAATCATGAATCCATATATATAAATACAAACTTCAATCACTTAATCAAAATCCACCAAAAAATCAAACCCCAAATCTTTCATGTTCTTCCTTTGAATATGAAATTGTCAAATGAATCAAAACCCATTTGACTTCAAACCACTTGCAAATGGATTTATTTTCACCAAGTCCATATGTTCAATCGTTCAATCAAACTCAAATCAAGTTTTGATCAAGCCATTTGACCCACTTAGCTCACTTGACCCAAAGTGACCTAAAGTACCTTATGAGCCAAATTCTAATCCTAACCAAATTTGGATTGAATCAAACTCACCTACCTCTCATCATGATCAACAATCATCATGGGATGATCAATCAATCAAATTGGGTCAAACTAAGTCAAACCTAAGGGTTGACCAAGTCAACACTTAGCCAAAATGAAACATAACATAACCAAATTCCACCATAGGCCAAATTGATTGAAACCATTGATCTAAGTTCATTCATGAACTATGTTTGAACTTGACCAAGTCAACATTTGAGCCTAACCTAGCCCAATTGGCCACTTGACCAAGTTGACCCAACTTGACCTAAAAGTCAAAAATGTGTCAAAACTTGATCTAAGCCAAATTGATTGAAACCAATGGGTCAAGTTCATTCCAAATCACTTGTTGAACTTGACCAAAGCCTCAATTGGCCAACTAGACCTAACCTAGCCCAATTGACCTTGAACCCAACTTGACTTAAAGGGGTCATGTTGAGCCAAATTCAAACTTAACCCAAAATTGATTGGAAACAAAGATACCAATCCACTTCATATGACTAACCAAACCTAAACCTACCCATGACCTAGCTCAAATGGGTCAAATTGGTCAACTTGACCCATTTGACCTAAATGAAGTCATATGAGCCAAATTCAAAACTAAACCAAATTGAATCAAACCAAAGCACCAAAAATATTTCAAATGGTCATATGAACTTGACCCAACCCTTGGTTTGACCCAATTTGACTAATTGGTCAACTTGACCCAAGTTGACCCATGTTGATCTAAATGGGTTAATATGAGCCAAACCATATCAAATGAACTCCAAATTCAATGAAGCTTGGCCAAACCTATTTTCTCTACATACTGAACATATCCAAATTTGAAAAATCAACAAAATGACAATTCTACCCCTAAGTCATAGAATAAATTTTGGTCTAATCCATGGGTAATTTGGTCAAACCCTCTTCATATCAACTTGATACCTCCCGAATAGGTCAAGTAGACCCAATGGAGAGTGGTGCACCCAACGCAATGGGTTTGGGTCAGCCCAAATGGATCCAAGGCTAAAATCGACCCCCTAGCTCAAATTGACCAATTCAAAAACCTCCCTCCACTTGATTTGAAGCACATTAGAGGTTACTAATCCACTCAAGAGCTCAAATCCACCATGTGCCAACTCCAAATAGATCAAACAACCCTTTCCATATGATCAATTGGATCAAAATGGCAACCCAAGCTTCGACCTTCTGATTGTCATAGGGGGAGATATACTCCCCCTAATTCCATTTGAATTGAACACCCCTCATTATCGATTGACTCTTAGAGAGTGTTAGGAGCCATCAGAGAGCATTCCTAAGCTTCCTAGGAGGGAATTAAAATTAAGCTTTCTCGATTTTCATCCTTTGAAAATAGGGGAGCTTCATTATGTCCTCAACTTCATCTTCACCCAAATCCACTTCAATTCTCTTTGCACACTCGCTCAAAGGACCAAGTCGAGTGCACCCAAGCATTCACACAAGTTCCCAAAGTAAGGATGATCAAAGGCGCAAGGAGGGAGGAGAGAGGTCCAGAAATCACTCAACAAGGCTTGAAATTTCACAGGCTTAGTCTCCAGGTGAAGCTTCATCGAATCGAGCGGTGATCACCTCCGAGGTATGACATTTTTTTGACCACTAGCTTAGTGGTGTTGTCCTTTGTGAAAGAAATTGTCATGGCATGAAATTACCTTGGATAGGCTTGCCTTTTAGATGGTGTGGTAAATTTTTTATTCCAATCCATCAGCTTCGGCTCTAGATCATGGGCGACCTCCGGATCTCGGAAGAACTGGGGATCATGTCCATTTTTGGATTTTGGATGGGCGAGATTAACCACATTTTAGAATTATCCTTTTAAAATCTGATGATCCCACCTTCGATCCTTGATCGCGTGGATCAAAGCGCGCATGCCCACCATGATCACATGTTTAAGTAACCCCTCGCATGATGCGTAAAGTGCATTGACCACGCCCAGCGTGCAGTTGTAAAGATTAGTTAATTTTAATTTAATTAATCCTAAGCTTCAAAATTCATAATCTCTATAAAATCAAAAAATATGAGGTAAATTTCTATGAAGATAATTCAATCTAGAATATTCTAAAATAATTTAATGGTTTGAATTATATTTTTTCTGATTTTGGGTTTTAATGGAAATTTTATTTTTATCTTAATTAATTAATCCCAAACTTCTTGGGTATGTTTTTGGGGATGAACTTCTACCTCTAATTTTTTTGGGATTTATTGAAGGGTTTAATTGGGGAATTGCAAATGCATTTCCTAATTACTCCCAATGTAATTAAGAATTAGTGATTAGTGTTTTAATCCTTATTGAAGTGGTTGAAGGTTAGATCCAGTGAATAGGAGGCTTAGGAATAATTTTTTTATTTCCCCCAAGCTATTCCTAAACCCCTTTTTCTTTCTTAATCTCTCTTGGTTAATTCATTATTCTCTTAATTAATTTCTAAAATTCTAAAACTTCCAAAACTTAATTAATCTACTTTGGGTAGATGCTTAGGTGTTCAAGTGACTAAGTTCAATTAAAATCAAAACTCAACTCATGTGTGAGGGGTGTTTTGAAATTACTTAAGTTAAACCCCTTAGCTTAATTAATTAATCATGAGCCAAATTGCATTAGGCCCTTTTCTTCCTAGGTATTGCAAATTTAAATTCCTTGTGAGGTTTTGTCATCTCATTGGCTCATAATTATGGTTAACTATATCTAAGGTGGTGTAGGGTTAATTAACATGCTTAATTCATACCTTAACCTAATCAAAATATAAAATGAATCTAATCATCTAAAAATTAAACAAAAATGTCAAACACATGTGGGAATGGGTTAGGAACAGCAAACTCAACTCACATTTTCAAAATTAAATCAAATTCAAAATCAAACAAAAATCACATTGAATAAACTTTGATTTATTTTAAACTTTCTTATTTCATAAGATTGTCTTTAGGATTTAATTAAAGTGAATGTGTTTACATGCTTTCATTGCTTTACTTTCCCAACATGTTAAATATGTATGTCATGTGGTTTCATGCATCCATATTTTCAAAATTCAAATTTAAAATGAAATTGTTTACTTTATGTCAAATTGCATGTGTTTTTAAGTAAATATGAGTGCTATTATCACTAAATCAAATTTATTTTTCAAAACATATAAATCAAATTCTAAAATTGAAAGTGTTACTTATATTTAATTATAAGCTTGCATGTGAGTAATATAAAGATGTGCTTAGTAGGTTTTCCTTCTCTCTCTTTTAGTATAGTTTTGAATAGGATTTGGTAAGATGTATGGTTCATTTGAAAGAACCTAACACTTACTAATTTATATCCTATTCATTCCTATACTTACTTAAGAATATGCTTTTATAAATTAAATAAACAAAACAAATTAACTAATACAAAGTTTTGCATTTTTTTCTTTTCCATTTATTTCTTTTGTACACATGTTTGTATTTAAGGAAAGTGGTATATTAGTCTAAAACCCGGTTGTGAGGCTTTAAGTAGCCAGGTCTTGTACTTACACCTTTGGTTAACAATGGGTACTCACTTATGCCTTTTTTACTTTCATGTGTGCATGTGAAAATTGGATAAGAAATCCTTTTACTTAATGAAAATCATGCATCATAAACTTCAAATTTTCTTAAATGAATTACTTAGCATGCATCATAAAGTGTGTTAATATTCTCATTTGTGTATGTATAGATATGCTTAGGACTCATTCATATGCATGTTATACATGTTGGGAAAGAAATGAAGTGATGTATATTTATGAATTTGGTTCATTTTATTTAATCTTAAAATGCCTTTCTTTTGAATAGGTTTGTTTAGAGTTCATCTAAACTTAGGATTAATTAAAACATTAATCAAAACATTCACTAAATAAAAAAACTAATCTACTTTAGAAATTACTTAGGTTAGGAAGGAAAGAGAAGTTCTCTTCTCTTTCCCTCTCTTCATAACTTAATAATTAGTAGGATTCATTGAACCTAATCAAAACATGAAATAAAATCAACCCAAATAATTAAATCACTTAAATGAAACCCTCCTCTAAGTTGAACATGCTTCACACTTAGAAAATTCTAACTTAAAGCCAGCTAAGCATACCACACAAACCTCAAAGCACACATATTAGGCTAAGTCACTTCTAGCTTTAGGTTAGGGAGGTGCATGGTTTTGTACTTATTTTTGTGATATATGTTTTTGGATGTTAGGATGTATATATGTAGAATGAATGGTAGTGATCTTAGTCTAACCATTATCTTTAGAGGGATGTTCTTAAGAGCTATCATAAATAAAAATATAAAAAATGCTTTCGTTTGTAGGTGCTTATACCCCTAAGCATAATCCAATAGGCCACGTGAACTTAGTCACAATATGTGGGGTGATAAGTCCAATATACATGCTTGGGATTTGTATAATTTATTTTAGCTAATCTCTATTTTATAGGTGTTAGTTAGATTTCCATTCTTTTCCTTTTCATATAAATTTTGCAATTAAGATTTTGGAATGATTGTTATGAGTTATTATGGAGATTAGTATGAGCATTGGTCATAAGATCCTATCTTATATACCATGTGAGCATGAGCATCCACCTTCAACCATCAAAAGAAGGAACCAAGAAGAAGAAGAAGAATGAAGCTTGAAGACATAATGAATTCCTTGCTTAATTATAATTTAATTCATTTATAATCTGGGTTGTATAAGGGTAGAGCTTTACCCAATTTATTTTGGGTTTGTTTTGGTGCATGACCTCTTATTCTTTTTGTGATTAGCTTTATAAATTGATTGATGATTTATTTAGCTTGTGCATTAAGTGGCATCCTTTTCCTAGTTTCTTCCTTGCTTTATGTATGGCTTGGATGTGGATTAGGCTCTTAGGAAAAATAAATCTTTTACCAAACTTAACAACTCAAAACTAAAATAAAGAACTCATAACCTCACCTAAAGCTTAGGTTTAAAATCAAGATAAAATTGCAACCCTTAGCTGGATGAGTATTTCTTTTACAACATCATGCACAAATGCATCTTATTTCACTCTTGATTAGAGGGCTTCCACCTTTAGAGAAACTTGCTTGACCTTTGAGAGCCATGGTGGAAACACACCTCCTCCCTTCTGATTTTGGCCAATAACTTCTCATGCATTAGGCATATGAATCCTATTAGCCTGAGTCAAAATAATTGTCCAAAAATGAAAATAAAATAAAATTTAAATTGCATTAGATTTAGGTCATTTGAAGCATGTCCTTACATGATCTAGTCTCTTTAGGAGTGAGTTTAAGGACTTAATCTCTTTCTAAATAAATATAATAGCTATCTTGCATAAAACATATGACTTTACATGTATTTAAAATTATAGGAGGAGTTAGTTGGACCACCCCCAGCGGTTGTAAGTCTAAATAGTTGGTGGTTTATTCTCTCTTATTGAGGAAAACCAATTACTCATTTTCGCCTTAGATTTAGGTTATACTTTTGGCCCTCGCCAAAGCTCCCTAGATTTAGGTTCTGAGGTTACTTCTCCCTTTCATGAGTCATAAGATTAAATCCTCACTTCTTAGGCATTTCTATAACCTTGTGTTATGGAATCATAAGTCCTAAATTTCTAATGAAAAATACAACTCAAATAAATTAAATCAATTTCAAAAATGTAAAGCTCAACCATAGATAGTTTGAGATGCTCACTAGGTTTCTAACATGTGGGCATCTCAACTTATCTTTCTTTTGGCTTGATAATAACTCCCTCTCTTGATCAATCCCATTTGATCTTAAAAAATCTAATCGATTGATAGTCATTTCTATTGAAATCTTTGAAGACGATCATTTACCTTAATCGAGAGTATTCCTAAAGGATCCCGTTCCTTAGGATGTAATTAACTATGGGGGCTTGCCCCTGTAGGGAACTTAACAAATATGATTTAAATTAAACCTTGCTTTACTTTTTCATGTAAAGTAGGGGAATAATCTCTGGTACATATGCAGACTCATTATACTTAGGAGTCCTTATTGAGGTGATTAGGTCCATTATAGAGTGATGACTTTTTTACTTCGAAATAGTGCACATCTCCTTAATGTCATACCTGATCAGCTAAATAAGATCATTTACGGATCTACGTGGTGTCCCAACCAACTGGTGAATATTTCCATTTTCATTTATCCTCTTCAAAAAAGGGATAGATGAATAGAATATTTTTCACCAATGATTTTCTAGCACTTCTGAATGGTTCTTCTCTCCATCTTTGGTAAATGACCATTATCTTCAAGTATTGATAGTGGGTTTGTACTTTGGTATGAATTCGAGACTATCTTTCTTTTCATTGGCACTTGCTTATTTCATTCTTAAGTTGAATTAGCCAACCTCTTTAGGTTTTCCCAGTTAAAACCCCATTGGTTCTCCAATGGGTAAAGATAAAAAGATCTAAATAAAAAAGAAAGCATTTAAAAACTTCTCCCTTATCATTTTTATGATAAGGAAAGGTTCATTCTAAAATAATAAAGGAAAAATAAAATTTTCATAAAAATATTGCTTTTCAAAAATCACTCTTTCAAAAATGTACTTAATGAAATATTTTCTACAAAAATTTTATCACCCTCATTTAACAATTCTCATAGTTGTTACATGTAGAAATTTCCAAAAATAAAACTAACAATCATTTCCAAAAGCACGAATAAACATCTTCTTTCAATTCACTTTGATGAAGATTTTATTTTCAAAATAAAATGATCAATCATATTTCCAAAAATCAAAATCAAAATAAAAATAAAGTTTTCAAAAAGCACGCATGAACCTTTCCATTCAATACACTCACACCTATTGAATAGAAGTTTCATTTTCAAACAAAACTAAATTTTCTGAAAGCACAAATGAACATCTTCTATTAATTCACATTAATGAAGATTTCATTTTCAAAATAAAATGAACAATCATCTTTTCAAAAATAACAACCAAAATTAAAAAATAAAACTTTCAAAAAGCACACATAAACCTTTCCATTCAATATACTCACACATATTGAATGAAAGTTTCATTTCCAAATAAAATTAAATTTTTCAAAAGCACATATGAACATCTTCATTTAATATGCTCAAATTTATTAAATGAAGATTTCATTCTCAACTAAAAATAAAATCATTTGGAAATCCCACTTAAACATATCTCACATATGATTAAGTTGGAATTCCTTCTTTCAAAAAATATTAATCACACACAAAACAAAATTTTCACATTTCAAAAATAAGATTGATTCCCATTTCTACATACCTAAATTTGTTGAATGGGAATCCTCTTTTTAAAAATCCCAAAAAACTTAACAATCATATTTTCAAAACTTTTCAAACATATTTTGAAACTTTATTTAGCATACTCAAATTTGCTAAGTAAAGTCTCCAAATTCAAAATCAAAAATTTTCAAACAAATATTTGGAATTTCATTTACATACTCAAATTTGCTAAGTAAAATCTCCAAATTCAAAATCAAAAATTTTCAAACACATTTGGAACTTCATTTATCATATTCAAATTTGCTAAGTGAAGTCTCCAAATCCAAAATCCAAAAAATTTCAAAACACATTTAGAACTTCATTAAGCATACTCAAATTTGCTAAGTGAAGTCTCCAAATCCAAATCCAAAAAATCAAAAAATTTCAAACACATTTGGAACTTCATTTAGTATACTCAAATTTGCTAAGTGAGGTCTCCAAATCCAAAATGAAAATTTTTCAAAACACATTTCGAACTTCAATTAGCATACTCAACGTTTGCTAAGTGGAGTCTCCAAATCAAAAATCCAAAATTTTCAAACACATTTGGAACTTCATTTAGTATACTCAAATTTGCTAAGTGAAGTCTCCAAATCCAAAAATAAAAAATTTTCAAATATTTTTGGAACTTCATTTAGCATATTGCACCTTTATTATACACTACTCTCTCTCTCTCTCTCTCTCTCTCTCTCTCTCTCTCTCTCTCTCTCTCTCTCTCTCCTCTCGCCTCCCCTTTAGAATTATCCCTCAATCTTGATATATAAATTTGAAAAAAAATATTTGATTTAATCGGGTGGAGGAGATTAATTCACCATAGTTCTATTAGCTTGAAGCATTTACGAGATGGATCTATGAAATCTTTGTCTAAATACTTCTAATTTCTTATTCTTATTTTTGATAACATATTAATTTTGCATCAACTTTAGACAAAATAATCAGAGATGGCTAATATCTCTTACCTCCTTCATCAAATCATCTATATATGAAGGCAATTTTTTTAAATTAAGTATGGTTAGAAGCTTAATTAGGTAATTAAGTATTATTAAAAAAATTTAAGAATAGGTATAGTCGCTTAGTGGGTGACCGCCACGGACAAATGGCATGTATATGTTCAAGCCAATTAATTGGGTGACGCTTCAGATAAAAGGTGTGATTTGTGTGAGATAAGTAATAGGCGTCACGAAGCTATGAAAAGAACCGGGGTTTTTTATGTGTATCCATAGAGTTCAGATCAAACAAATTCTTCAATTTTTTTTCTTAAAAGTAGAGAGAATAAACCTACTTTAAAATAAAGAAAAAGTGCTTTTAAACTTGAAATGGTTCTTGACCACATCAAGTTGATAATATTTTAATGGATGACAGTCATATGAAGTTAACAAATTCATTTCATAAATGGACAAATAATAAGAAGTTCATTATGACATAACCAAATTTAACGTGTACATGACTCTCAAGTTTGTAATGAAATGATAAATAAAATGTAGTACATACAAAAAAAGTATCTCCTAAACATCAACACCTCCCTGTCGGTGGAATCGCACTACCTCTAGTGTCGGTTGATGGATGATCCGAATGGTGGCTCTAGATCACCGCAATTGCATCATATCATCGCGTGAAAAATATATTGCGACTCATATGGCGATATGTAAAAGGACTGGATCGATATATAGAAGGACTTGGATCGATACATAGAAGGACGGATCAAGAGATGGCTGGCCCAGCCATGGTCACACCTCAGAAAATCACCATATGTGTCACCAATATGTACACGCCATCCAGTCTCTGATATCAGCTATCGACACATCCTCGTAAGGGCGATCATCCACAAAGACCGGTATGGCTAAAGATGTCCCGAAGGATATGCTCCGCCACATGAAAAATAGTATGTAAAATTAGCAATTACATAAATATTAAATTCGAGATGAATACTTGGGACTTACATAAATACGCTCCACTAGTGCTCACGTAGTAAGTGGTGGAGGATCTCTGAGAAAAAATAGAGAAGCTCACGACCAAACCACACATCGGCCGATAGCCTTTCTGTCACATCCTCATCTAGGCCCTCGACGAGGCAATCCCTCCACCTCTCCAAAGCAGCAATGTGTGACTGGTGGTAATCAACCCAGTCGACATCCGCTTTACCCCGACCATAAACCCTTTTGAAACTAGGGTCAACTGGGGCTACATCTACTCTAGGAATAAGGCTAAACGACACGACTTATCGGTCATATACTCTGGGTAACGGTTGTTAATAATGTACCCGATACTTGCCCAATAAAACCGCCTAAGCTCAACACTCTTAGCTTTCATCCATTATTGAAGGTCCAAAGGCCCAAAAAGTCTCTAGAAATGCGCAGTGATAGATTGAATTCAGATGCACTGTAAAGTACAAACCATTCCAAAGACCTATAGGGACTCTTCCCATGTCGAATATTGCTTTTATTACCTACGCCTTGCATCCCAAGCTTTCATATATGAAACTTTAACAATGAATTTTGACTCCATTCTACCTATAATCTCTAGCTCGATCAATCAGTTCAAGTATGATGAAGTACGCTATGAATTTTGAATTACACTGCCGATGACTAGATTCACTTACTGCATTGACACATCTATGATTTTCACCAACTCTTGATATTCTCCAAGCTCCCCTAAGCTTTTATGCTAATGCAAACGCCACTTACAAGGCTTGTAGACTATCTTACTATATATACAACCGTAGTTCGGTTAGAGGTAACCGCTTTGGAATTGAACATTATTTACTATGCACCCAACAAGCAAATTGCGGAATTCTATTTACTTGAAACACATACCTTCAACAAGGTCATTTGGAATTTCAATTTTATCTATTGGAGTTGGTTTGATGGGCCGTCAAAGTAAACATCGTTGTCCCACTCTCTAGTTTCACACATCCTGACATACTGCTTTGTGGACAACATAAGACTCTCACCAATATTATGAAATGAGTGATTTTCAATTATGACTATCTATATTCTCAAGCGCTTTAACCCAACCCAATTCCATCATCACTAATATCCCGCTTAGATTCACTACTTGAGCAACTACTCATAGTCTGATACTCATCTTCGACTGCAACACTCTGAGGCACATACGGTTCATTCGAACGATAGACAACATCGTCACTGTCATATAACTTATAAGTTGAGCAACAAATTATTATATTAATTATTGCAAGTATAATCAGATAAATGTTAGCCATATACTACCTAAGAATCAACTCATCAAAGCTACGTTGTATCCCTAGAGGTGCTTGTGCGATGAAATGTATGTAACGGTATATCTCTTGACCTACGGATCGATGTGGATGCAATATTAACATCTTCCACTTCGACATACAACACCAACATCGGAAGCTTCACAATGTAATCTCAAACATCGCCGATATTACAGACGCTATAAATCCGCCACCACCGCATAAATGACCGTTAGAGTATGTGGCGCCTGATCAATTTGCAAGATTCTCATAATTCATTACTTCAATTCCAGTAAGGTGCTGTGATGCAGAACCTTAACTGGACGATTTCGACCTCCCACGTAACTTGGACTGAACTGCTCATCAATGCTTAGTTCGCCTCCATAGAAATGGATCAGCGAAATAAATTCTCTATTCATTCTTGTCAAACAAACTATATAGCTACTTAACACCTGAATCGCAACACCTACGTAAACATACAACTCAAATCCCAAATAAAAGTCTAAAAATACTACTCAAATTCTTACCATACATACTCTATTAGTTTATAAATTGATAGAAGTAGAGATTTACCGTGAGTTTACAAATAACGACGGGGATGTGTGCAAAAACAAGTCGAATCCGCCACAGGAAACTTCCCAAATAAAATGGAGCCTTAATGAAAGCTAATGTTGGCTTCCAAACCCCTATATGAGAGAGAAGTGTCAAACGCGAACGGGTCACGAAGAAAACAAGTTTAATTCAATACCGAGGACGCAATGCAAGGGTTGGAGATACAGACGGGAAGGGAAGTCTCGTCAGAACTATTCCGACGGATGTTGCCGAGCTCGAGGCGGAGGAATCGCTGAGGAATGGAGGAGCCAAGTCGAAACAAACCAGGCACCCAGGCCTAATTGGCCAGCTTGCCCAATTAGTGGGCTTTTTTAGACTTAGCGACACGCCAATGCGTGGTAATGCCCAATTAATTGCTACTATACCTATTCTTAAATTTTTTTTAATAATACTTAATTACTTAATTAAGCTTCTAACCATACTTAGTTTAAAAAAATTACCATATATGAAATAGCAAAAGATAGACTAGCTCTCATCCATCCTTCACCTCATTATTTTTAGATATAATAACAAGAGATGGATTAACATATCTAATCATCATCATAACATCACCTTCTTTCCAAAAAGTAATGATATAAATAGTCATATTCACCTCCATACTATCAACTTTACTTCTCATCCTCACTTTTCTAATATCAGAATTAATATTTTATGCTAGAAAATTATTATAAATATAAATAATAAAAATTTAAATTTTAGATATATAAATATATAGGAAACGAGGGGTGTATGTAAAATTAATCGTCAGCTTCCGGCCGCCGCCATGCGATTTTGGAAACGAACATTTTGGTGGCTGTTGCCGCAGTATTTTCTACTGGGAATCGCCGAGGTGTTCACCTACGTTGGGCAACTGGAGTTCTTCTACGACGAGGCTACAGATGGGACGAGGAGTCTGAGCAGCGCCACTTTCTTGAGTGCGATTGGGGAAACTGGTTCAGTACGTTGCTGGTGAAGATAGTGGAGAGATCGACGGAAGGCAATGGGCTGAGCTGGCTGACGAGTGATCTCAACGGGAGTAAGCTGGATTACTACTACTGGATTGTCTGTGGGATTAATGCTGTGAACTTCTGTAGTTTTTACGTGGTGGTGGCTAGGTTTTACAAAGGGCATGGTGCCACATCGAGAAATAACAGTGCTGAAACTGAGTCAGACGGATCGACGACGGTGGGAAGAGAGGCTGAGGCGTGACTGATGCAGCATTATCGCTTCATCTCGTAGCCCTTAAATTGGAGAAATTATTCACGTGCGAAGTCCGGCCGGCTTTGTCCGAAATTTTGTGTACATCAATTTTTTTTTTCGTAAAATTCAGAAGATATTTTAAATATTTTTATATATTATGTATACAGAGATATTTTAAATATAGTTTAAACAAATTAAAGAATTAATTGTTTTTTATTATTTAAAATTATAATAAAAATATTTATATAAATGTACTGTATATCAGTTAAAAGTATTTACAATACCTTCTAAATTCTAAGCAAAAAAATTTAATATACATCATATATGTCTATTAATACATAGTAAGCATTTAGATATAATCCAACATCGAGACTCACGCTTAATAATTTCTCTTTAAATTGCAATGTTTGGAAGAGTAAAACAAAGGAGTAACTATTTTCAAATCTGAGGGCGGTGTTGGTTGGGAGAGAATATCACGCGTGTTGATATAATTTTGCATCAGAATATCTAATCATATATAGATATATGGCAAAGCATAAATTAAACATTATATTTAATTTCTGTTTTATCTCATATTTGGATACCCCGCATATAATATTTTTTCATTAATTGGGATAAAATTTTGAGAATATTGTGTGGCGTATGAGTGAGCTATAATATATTAGAAAATTTATATACATAATACAATTTTTATACATTTAAATATCTAATACTTAATATCTAATATTTAAAAAATAATACTTTTTCTATGTATAAAAAAGTTTTGATTTTAAAAAATTAATGATAATATTATTTTTTATATAATATTATATATTTGGATGTTACTTTTGTGAACATCAAATTTGATGTATTAGATATGTAAATAAGTGAGAACTATGTGCTATACTTGTAAATGCCCCTAATATATTTAGAAAGATTTATATAGATATCATCTAATTTTTATGTATTTAAACATCTAACACAAAAAAGCTGATAACTATTTTTTTAATATTTTACTTATATATAGAAAGACGCATTTCTCGTAAAAAAGTTAATAATAATTATATATTTTTATATTATATTAAAAAATTTGATGTTATTCATGTAAATATTGAAATTTAAATATTAGATATGTAAGCATATAAATATTATATGATAGATATGAACCTACTCTTATATTTTATCTATATTATATAACATAAGGATTGGATATTATATATATATATATATTATGGACTTCGAAAATTTGTCATCAATCTTCTCGTATAAATAAAATTTAAGTGTCAGTGAAATTTTCAGAATATAAATGAAATAAAGGAAGAGGCCTAACTGACAGTTCTATTTAGAGCTTCTTCAAGTACAGTAGTAAATATTGACGTCTTTATAGAAGCTCTTAACTTACTAAATAACGTTGCAAGCAATGTGCTGATAGGACCAAAATTTGATAAATCAATCTCCATACCCGTATCATCATGTTCTAAAACCTCAGATCTGGTAATGTATATTGCTTCTTTTCTCAAGATGTGGTTTCCGTGAAGCGGATCTGAAAGAGTTCCACCATGGGTGTTCGGCAAGAGCATGCAATATAGCCCAGGAGCTCCTTTTCCAACACTAGAATCTCTAAGAAGCAATATGAGCATACCTTGGCAGATTTGATGTCATCAAGGCAATTATAGTGGAGCAGAACTCTGTGCCACTGGCCATCAAGTGTTTGGAACCAATTTGCGGTGTCACCGGTCGGGGAACAATGGCCATATCAGTGACAATAAGATAGATTGGCGAGGGCTGGTTGAGTTGGTCAGCGAGGGAGAGAGGAAAGAAAAAGCTGGCCGCATGTCAGCTTAGGATGGCTGGTCGACATGCAGAGGCATGGATGGCTGGGAGAGTGCGAACAGGAGTGAGGATGGGAAAGAGATCAGTCTATGGAGAAGGAGAGAGTTGAGCTATGAAGGGAGTTTGACAACCCACCGCATCTCAAAAGAGGCGGATGGAGGGAGATATGATTGCTGGAATCCTTTGGCTGCTGCAGCTATAGAGTGTGTTGAGCGATTTCGAGCCGAATCGCTCAATCAATAATTAGCTCAGTGGTGGATCGAAAGTTTGAGTTCGAGCCGAGTCGGATCGAATCGAGCTCGAGCTCGATCCGTGAAGCAAGCGGTTCAAAATCAACTCTTGGTTAATCAAACGAACCGCTCGAAATTAATGGCCATTTGGTTCAAAATGAAATCAGGGAATTTTTTAAGCAAATTTTGGCATGTAAATATGTAATAATATAAATTGTAATTACTAGCAAACTATAATTTTATAAATTACAAATACAAATCTAGAAAATAATACAATTGGCATAACATTTAAAATAAACAAAAAAAATAAAAATATGAAAATGTCTTTTGTTTGTGGGACTTAGAGTCAGAGAAAGTAATATCCATCTTCAAGCATTATGATTAAGCGAAAATTTGTAATTTATATTTTACTTGATAATTGTATGCTCCAACCTCAGGGTTAGCCATCCATTAGAGCCTTAAAGATAAAAATAAATCTAACAAAGTGACAAAACCTCACAAATCCAAATATCATGCATTAATATAGTAGAGTAAAAGCGAGAATAAAGGCTCTAGGTTCCATCCAATGAGAGGCTTGATAGCCACCAATAATGAAGCAAAATAAATGAATTAAATTACAAATATATTCTCTTCTCATCATTAATTAAAAAAATCAAAATTCTCCATGATAACACACTAGCCAGTTGAGGTTGACTATGTCTCACCACAGTTGTCGAGCGATGTAAGTCTAGAATCCAAAATGAAAATATTAGAAGATAAGTAGCATTAGGAGAGAAAAGCCATAGAGATGAAGGGGATCGAAATTACCATTAAAACCACCACTAAAAGAAAGAAAATCCACCACCAAGGCAACCAAGAGACAAATATTATAAAATAAGTAGAGCTAACTAAACCAAATGGAGTCAATATAGCTAACATAAATCCCAAAACAGCCATGGAATAAGCATCCAAAGCAAGATAGCTACAAAAACCCCACAAAAAAACCACTAGATCTCATATCCTCCATGCTCCACCACCACCACAAAATAATAAAATCACCAACCAACGATGAGTAGAAAAGCAAGAGGAAAAGCTGACCTAAATCAAGAAGCAAAAGTAAAGGAAAAATAGAGCAACTAAGAGAGGATTGCCAACCTAAGAGGATCACAACCCCAAAATTCATCCCAGCAACCCAACAATAAACCAAGTGAACCAAACATAAAATAGCCAACATACCACTGGTTAGTTAGCCAACAAAACTAACAAGTAGATAGAAAATAAATAAAAAGAAAGAAAAAAATAGCAGACAAAGCCATATACGCCCACCGGAGATCTCCAAAATAACCAACAAGGAACAAGGTTAGAGGCAAACAAAACCCTTCAAATTCCCAAAGAGGCGACTATCACTACAAAAGGGAAAATGCAAAGACAACCAAAGAATAATAACTCTAATTCGAAAACCTCAAGCCAAACCAAAAGAGAATAGCAACCACCAAAAATCCAATTCAAAAAAAAGGACCAAAATAGCAACAACAATAGAACCAATATATAGTATGCGAAATCCAATTCAAAAAGGCCACAACAAGATAAAACCATAGACAAATTTGCGACAACTCTTGAGTTGATATAAGTCTAAATAACACAACATATGATCGAAAGATAGGATACATGGTTGGCTCCACATAATCTTGAAAACTTGGTTAAAGCATTTGCTACAATGTTCTCTCCTCAAGAAATCTTATAAATGGTAACCTCTGACTTGTGCCCTCAAAAAATTGAGTTGAGTTCTTTATTTTTAGGGTGAGACTAAGCAAGCAAAATGCCAAAATAAGGCTTGAACATGTAAGAATGTAGAATGCATCGTACATAAAATAATAAGAATGTAAGTATGTAACTATGTAAGATGACAAGATGAAGCAAATAGGTTTGTAAAGTCAAAATAAAATTCAAACCAAAATTTTTATATTCTAATATTGCATGCATCGGTAGATAAAATATAGTAAGAAGAATGTGAAGTAATATGTTTGTAATGTCAAACCAAAATTTCAAATCTAGATAGAAACTTACAGACAATATCAAGTAATATACTAATATGTCACCCCCAAATGATGAAATAGCCTCAAAGTTAGATCATCGACCAAATCATTCCACTATTAATATAAAAAATTAATAACTAAAGCCTCCATTAATCAATCTTAGTTTAATTTTATCATTGGGCATCATATCACCATCTGCCACTAACATAAAATATTAAAGCACAAAAGCAAAAAAAATATAATGTGATGCTACATACTTTTGAAAGAAAATAGTCTCCAAAAATATATACAAATTGTATAGTCACATAAAAATGATAAAATAGTCTACTGATAGATAAGTCTCCAAAAATAAAGAGAGCATAGAAATGATATCACGATTTTCATATTTGATTAGTGGATAAGCTTTTCATTTATAACCAAGTTCTCTTCCACAAGAACATCAAAGAAATGAAATGGCAATAGATAAAAAATGAAACTCATATATGAATAGAGAGAATTGTACTATAAAATAAAAAAGTAAGATAATATATTCAATGGATCTTTTGATGATTTATATGCAACTCGAATCCGGTTTCCACTACACTAAAGCATCTAATGTTCTTGGTGAAATTGAACTTCTATAATCGCTAGTACGACCACCACTAAAGGCGATTGAAACAGCGGTGGTTCTTGGGATGGTAAAATATCTTTGGCCATCTTTGAGAGAGTCTTATATTTCATAGCATTTTCCACCATTCCAAAATGTCAAATGGGCACACATGCTTCATCAAGGTATATCTCCAAATCGGACTTACGTGGTACTAAGAGGCCGGTAGAATCTATGAAGTCATACAAACCCACCAAATCATCATGTGAAGCATTACCACCTTCAATTGTGTTTCTTTGATTGAGATGGATGCTTGATAGTTTCTTTGCCATTAGCATATCAACAGAGTAATAAGAGTATAGCTCAAAAAGTTTTTATTTTACAGTGCCCTTCTTCTCATTCACAATGTCAACATCATATATTTGTGGGTAGTAATAATTGATAGCAAAAAGTTTCATTCTAGGATCTAAAATGCAAGCAATTGAAAATAACAATGAACACTCTGTCCAGTACTTATCAAATTTAGTCTTCATGCTACTTGCCATGTTTGAAATAAAAACAGTACTAGATAAGCATTCTCGATCCAATATTCTCTTGATAACTAGATTGGGAAGCAATCTATTTGTAGATAGGATGAACGAAAAATTTGATGTCGATGAAAAATTTGAGCGACTCTCTTACTTTCTCAAAGTTATTAATCTTCTTGAGAGGGCAACCATATATAATTGGATCACACAAGCATATTTAGGAAATACATTCTTATAATAAAAGCGACTCTAACATCTTGTATGTGGAGTTCAAGTTGGCACATCAATGCAAAGTGCCTTTGATGTGGATAAGATCATCTTCTATCTCTCCAAATTTATGTAGACACGGAGATCTTTTATAAATAAAATAGACTCTCTTACCCTTTCAATTATTGAACTAATTTCTTTCGGTCCATCACGCACCATTAAGTTTAAAATATGAGCGGCACATCGAACATGAAAGAAATCACCCATCAATAGAAAACCAGATCTTTTAATGAATAAAGCTTTCAGATTTCTAGCTGCTACATCATTAGATGATGCATTGTCCAAAGTTATGGTACTAACTTTATTTTGTAGACCCCATTGCAACAAACTTTCAGAAATTGCCTCAGAAATCACAGCCCCACTATGAGGAGGATCCAAATCAGTAAAACTAATTATCTGGGTGTAATTTCCAATCGAACTAATGTAATGCAGTAAGACACATATAACCAATGGTTTGATTTGATGTCAGCGATCACTATGTCGAAACTCTCAACAACTTTTAAACTTTTTCAACTTATCTTTTGACTTCATACACTTTCATACACTCTCTTTGATGCCAAATCTTGAAATTTTATGATAATTTGGATTCATCGATTTCATCGAATATTGAACCATAAATGTTCAACTATCATAAATGGATATTCATGAACAATAATCATCTTAGCCACAATATTCTTTATTCTAGAATGATCATAGGCATGAAACACATAAATAGATATTGAACCGGTTTCCTCTAAATCCTCACTCGGATCAAATAGTTTTGCTTCTTTCCTTTGTTATCAACCTTGCTATAGTGATTTGATTTGAAGTGTCTACTTAATTGAGATGTGGTTCCAGTTTTTTGTTTCACATATGATTTGACACAATAATTACATGTAAACTTCTGCACCGTTTTTCCCTTTTATGTTACAATAATTTTACTGAAGTGTTGCCAAAGTTCAAATCGTTGTCTTTTACCCTTGATCTTAGTTAAGCTATTTCACCCTCTCATTTTGAGTTGTTGCATTATCATCAATAGGTAGGCTTGATTCTTGAACAATATATTTACTTTGAGAAGGACTTACCATTGTGTCTATAAGAAATGAAACAAAAGCAATGCATAGAATCACTCAAAATATAAATACCCGGATCGATGTATTAATTTGAACAACAAATCATCTTTGGACCAATTAATTAAAGACTAGATTAGAAGAAAGATCAAAACCAACCAAGAAATTTGCTTATAGGATTATACATAAAAGATCCCCATATATTTACAACCAGAAATGCATCTATCAACATCTACCAATAGTCAGCAGCAACCAAGTTACCAAAGCGGGCATGTGAAAATCATAACATGTCCCATGAATATGCATACAGAAATAAGTAAATAACCTTTATAGCACCAAATAACCTCCACGGGCATGAGGCAATCGGAAAGCCAAGTACCAACTAGCGAGAGACACAACATTCAAGAGGCAGCGGCATGATGGTGAAACAATTAGGAAATGAAACAATGGCCAATGGGGAAGTATTTCTAATCAGAATTACAAAGTTTTGAACCCGGCGAGAAAGCAGATAGTGTGTAGTCAAAGGGAAAATAGAAGTTACAGAACATTACAAAAGTTACAGAACAGGTAATGAGGTCAAAAAACAACATCATCCGCAACTGCAAGTTTGCAACTGCCACAACATTCAATAGACAACAATCGTTACAAACCCAGACGGCTAACCCAGATGGGCCAGAACTGAAACAACCCCAACATGCTAACCTAAAATAGTGAAATAACAGAGACAATTGAAACCCCGCAAATTACAAGTACCCCAACCGCAAAAAATATAGATACACATGAATAATTAAAGAACCAAAACATCCCCAAATCAACTGCACTAGAAACATCCCCAAATCCAATAGGCGAACCTCAAATAATGGAATAACAGAAATAATTGAAATAACCAACATCTCATAGGCATGATTCCATGAAATACTTATAGAATCAGTAAGTATTTCTGGAGCAAGGAAGCAAACCAAGCACATACAGTAATACAGACCGACCACTGATTGAAATTGAAGCAAACTAAGCACTCACTGATCGATGGACGGTGATATTCTGAGCAGCGCACGTGGCACGCCACACTCAAAAACTAGGGCACGATACGGAGAAGTGAGAACTGGAGAGAACCGGAGAATCTTAACTGGGTCTAAGACATGCACTAGTTTAGGCTAACTGACATCAACTATACTAGGATGAACTGGAAGGGCTTGCTTATGAAGTACTGACACTACCACCAATAAGTCCTACAACTGATGTGCCATCCCATCAATCTAATTGTCTTTCTGCCTTAACTGTAATTAGAGGTGATGGGTTGATTCTGCGTTGTCTCCTTGATCTACCTCATCACCTTCCATGGCTTGTTGCTCCCTAAGAAGAGAACCTCTAGTATCGACCATGCATATGCCAGCTGAATTCCCTATCAAGTCATCTTCGTTGGGATCAAAACTGACTCTTTCTTCATCAGACCATGCATACCCTAAGATCTCCTTTTTGTCCATAAAATAGTGTGCAACAATCTCATCTAAAGATCGATCTAACTCAGTAGGTACAAAAAGCTTGGGCTGATCAGTGTTATCACTGTCCTGAACTGAGAGGCATCGAACCTCATTTGTAGCTAGGGAGTCAATCTTGTGTGAACTGTACTCACTAGAAGAATGATACTCCTTACTGATACTGGCTATAATATGGGTAACAATCCTGGGATGATCCTCTACCACTGCTGCCACTGAATTATCATCTGGAATATCCATGATAGCTATCACCATCTGTGCATCCGGCTGAATGGGTGGAGTTGGTGAAGGAATGCCCACGATGCTCCAGGGTCGCCACTGCTTCCACACCACCATTGTGGCAAAAGGTCAAGAAGGAGAGCTCGACCCTACCACAATGGGTGATGGAGGGGGAGTAGGATCCCTTGGTCATAGTCGAATCACCAACGAGGTACATTTCTCTCGGGATGCGGCCTTCATGGCCTTGGATGAAATGGGTGATGCTGAAACTTGTACTGGAGATGGCGGACATGGGGTAGAGCGGTGGGGTAGAGACTCCATCGACTCTTTGTGTACAGGAGCTGGCCTCCTGTGATGGCTAGTTCCCATGAGAAGAATACTATCAATATGATCGGTGTGGGTAGTGCGCTGAGTTAGAAAATTGACCAAAGCAGAAGCGGCCGACTGACGGCTGAACCTCCGTCACTCTCTGCTAGTGATGTATGATGTATGGGCCTCACAGGCCCTCCCTTGATGGATCTGCCTCCCCACGCTATGAGGGATAGCGGTCGTTGATCAACTAGTACCTACGGCGTGAATTGAGAGGCGACATGACTTCTTACTCCTAGAAACTGCTAAGTGTAGATGCACCACTGGAGAAGGCAATGAACGGATCCTCTTGGCATCCTATTTATCTAATCCTGAGAGAGGGTGAAACTAGTTTTCCATAATCACTGGTGATGTGATCATAGGAGACACATCCACAGCTGACTTGATAGCTGCCTCTAACTCTCTAGCTATCCGAGTATGGAACCGTTTGACCATATGGTTCTTATTCGTATGCTGGGTGCGAGTAGGACGAGAGGAGTGTGAGCTAGACCCGTACTCAAATGTCAAGGAGGCAAGCCCTGAAACCTGGGGAGACTTACCCTTAGAGGGTACAGATGGTAGGGTGTTAGCTCGCACCGGGGAAACACGTGCAACTCTAGGATGAACTACAACTAGGACCGATACTGCCGGTACTAATGGAACAACAATAGCTAAAGTCTGTGGTACTGCTACCTTTCCTCTTCAAGGAGGATACATCTGAATTAGAGGGTAAGTCTATCTTAATGACCAGCTTCTTCCCGACCACCTTCTTCTTGCTGATGGTGGTGAGGGGAATGCCCTCACACGTGATCTTGGACCCCTCAAATCCATGGCAGAAGTGGATCAAATGGGTATGATCCAAATGAGGAAAGTCAGCCTGATCTAAGGCAAGGTCCATGTCATGAGGGAAGGTAAAGACAAATTTCTAAGGCCTACCATTACACAGACTGAAACTGAAACTATACTTGCACTGAAAAGCATCTACAATGAGAAATGAATTTACATCAATTTTTTGTCTCCATAGATTTTGAATTTTTGAATTTTGAAAATTTGAACCCACATCCAACAACTTGGAAGTGTTAAGTGGGGTTCAAATAGATTTGGAAAGAATTGATTTAAAGAGGAATTTGAGTATAAACCCAAACTTCAACAAATTTAGGTATGTTGAAATATGGATTCAAAATTTTTGATAGGATGCTTCCATAGGTTCATTTGAATTTTTGAATTTGAATTTGTGAGTTTGAGGACCCTTTCCTTTAACAAATTTGGGTATGTTAAAGTAAGGGTCAAATGATTTTGTGTTGTTCGATTGTTTTGGAAATTTTACTTAGCAAATTTAGGTATGCTAAGTAAAGTAAAAGTGATTGTTTCTTTTTGAAAATTTTGTTTTCATTTTGGAAAATTTGGAATTCTTACTTATCAAATTAGGTATGCTTAGTGAAGAATTTAATTGTATTTTATTTAATTTTTGAAAATAGGATCAAATCTTAAGTGATTCATTTGTTTGGAAAGTTTTGATTTTTGAAAAGGGTAGGATCCTTTAGCAAATTTGGTATGCTAAGGGAATACTAGGTGTTTCATTTATTTTTTTAAATGATTGAAATTAGAGATTCAATTTTAGCAAATTTGGTATGCTAAAGATGAAATCCCACTTGGTTTTGTGAAAAGGAAATTTCACTTAGCAAATTTGAGTATGCTAAATGAAATTCCAAATGGTGTGCTTAAAATTTTGATTTTATTTTTGATTTTGAAAAATGGAAACTTCTCTTTAGCAAATTTGGAATGCTAAGGGAGGAAGTTTCGATGGGTGTTTGAAAATTTTTTGTTTTGGCTTTGAAAACTTTACTTAGGAAATTTGAGTATGCTAGGTAAAGTTCCAAAATATGTTTTGAAAAGTTTTGAATTTTGGGATTTGGAAACTTAACAAATTTAGGTATGTTAATTGAACTTCCAAATGTGTTTAGAATTTTGAAAATTTTTGGATTTTTGATCTTTGGAAACCTTACTTAACAAATTTGTGTATGTTAAATGAAGTTCCAAAATGTGTTCTGAATATTTTTGAATTATGATTGTTGATTTGATTTTGGATTTTGAAAATTTACTTAATGAATTTGTGTATGTTAAATGAAGTTCCAAAATGTGTTTATAATTTTTTTTGAAAAATGTTTAGATTTTGGATTTTGGAAACCTTACTTAACAAATTTGTGTATGTTACATGAAGTGCCAAAATGTGTTTAGAATTTTAAAAAATTTTGGATTTTGGATTTTGGAAACCTTACTTAACAAATTTGTGTTTGTTAAATGAAGTTCCAAAATGTGTGTAGAAAATTTTTGATTATTTTTGAATTTTGATTTTGGAAACTTTACTTAACAAATTTGTGTATGTTAAATGAAGTTCTGAAATGTGTTTAGAAAAAAAAAATTTGGATTCTGAATTTGAGACTTCACTTAAGAAATTTGGGTATGTTAAGTGAGGTTCCAAAATGTGCTTAGAATTTTAAAAATTTTTGGATTTTGGATTTTGGAAACCTTACTTAACAAATCTGTGTATGTTAAATGATGTTCCAAAATGTGTTTAGAAAAATTTTGGATTTTGAATTTGGAGACTTCACTTAAAAAATTTGGGTATGTCAAGTGAAGTTCCAAAATGTGCTTAAAATTTTGAAATTTTTTGGATTTTGGATTTTGGAAACCTTACTTAACAAATTTGTGTATGTTAAATGAAGTTCCAAAATGTGTTTAGAATTTTGAAATTTTTTGGATTTTGGATTTTGGAAACCTTGCTTAACAAATTTGTGTTTGTTAAATAAAGCTCCAAAATGTGTTTAGAATTTTGAAATTTTTTTTGACTTTGGATTTTGGAAACCTTAACAAATTTGTGTATGTTAAATGAAGTTCCAAAATGTGTTTGAATATTTTGAATTATGATTGTTGATTTTGATTTTGGATTTGAAACTTAGCAAATTTGATTATGCTAATGGGTTTCAAATTTTGAAAATTTTTTGGATTTTGGGATTTTACTTAACAAATTTGGGTATGAAAGTAAGGTTCTAATGTGTTTGAAATGTTTGTGGAATTTAAATTTTTGAAAGAGGACCTCCATTCAACAAGTTTAAGTATCTTTGGATGGAGATCAATATTTTTATTTTGAAAATATGATATTTTATTTTTGTGTGTGATTGTTGCTTTTTTGAAGAGAGGAACAACTTAAAACATATGTGGGATATGTTTAAGTGGGATTTCTAAATGATATTTTATTTTTAGTTGGAATGAAATCTTCATTTAATAAATTAAATGAGGATGTTCATGTGCTTTGAAATTTTGATTTCGTTTGCAAATGAATTTTCTATTTAATAAGTGCGAGTGTATTGAATAAAAAAATTCATTTGTGCTTTGAAAATTTTATGATTATGATTGCAATTTTTTGGAATAGATGATTGTTCATTTTATTTTGAAAATGAAATCTTCATCAAAGTGAATTGAAAGAAGATGTACATTTGTGCTTTTGAAAAAATTTATTAATTTTACTTTTAAAAAATTCCTACTTGTAACATTTATGAGAATTGTTAGATGAAGGTAACAAGATTTTATGGAAAATATTTTATTAAGTGCATTTTTTGAAAAGGGTGCTTTTGAAAAAGCAAAGTTCTTTATGGAAGATTTTATATATTTTAGGATGAACCTTTCCTTATCATAAAAATGATAAGGAGGAAGTCTTTAAAAGATGTTTCTTTTTATTTAAATCTTTTTTTCATTTTACCCATTGGAGAAACCAACGGGAGTTTTTAGACCAACAAGGAATGCGGTCCTAAAACCTGAAGATGTTGGCTAACTCAACTCAAGAATGAAATGACCTAAGTGCCAACAGAAAGAAGGATAGTCTTGGATTCAAACCAAAGTACAAACCTACTCTCGACACTCAAAGACAATGATCATATACTAAAGATGGTGAGAGGAACCATCCCAGTAATTAAGAAAATAATTTGAATAAATTCTATTAAGTCACCTTTCAAATCTGTAGAGAAAAAAAAGAGGAGACCTTATAGAAATTCATCTTTGTATGATGCCAAGCAGATCCGCAGATGTACTTATTCAGGTGATCGGATACGTCATCAAGGTGTAGTGTACTATCTCAAAAAATAGAAGTCACTACCCTTTGATAGAACAAATCACCTAAGGACTCCTAAGGACGATGGGTTTATATATGTACTAGAGATTCTTCCCCTACTTTACATGAAAAAATAAAGCAGGGTTTATTTAAACGGTTCTAAGTTCCTCTAGGAGGCAAGCCCCATAGTTAATTACATCCTAAGGGACGGGATCCCTTAGGAAAACTCTCAATTAAGGTAAATGATCATTGTCTTTGAAGATTTTAATAGAAAGGACTATCAATTGATTGGTTTATGTTTGAAGATCAAATAGGATTGATCAAAAGAGGGAGTTATGATCAAAGCCAAAATGAGAAATAAGTAGGAGAAGCTCACGATGCTAGGAAACCTAACAAGCATCTCAAACTATCCTAAAAGTGAGCATTACATTTTAGAGATTGATTTAGCTTATTTGAGTTATATTTTTGATTAGAATTTTAGGACTTAAGATTCCTTAACACAAGATTAAGAAAATGCCTAAGAGGTGAGGAATTATGCTTATGGCACATAAAGGGAAAAAATGACCTCAAAACCTAAATCTAGGGAGCTTCGATGAGGGCCGGAAGCACAACCTAAATCTAAGGTGAAAAGTGGGTAATTGGTTTGTCTCCATAAGAGAGGATAATCACCCGATAGCTTGGACTTACAACTGCCTGGGGGTGGCTGCCAACTAACTCCTCCTACGATTTTAAATACATGTAGGCAAGTCTTTATGCTTATGCAAGATAGCTAGGCTATTTTTATTTAGAAAGAGACTAAGTCCTTAAACTCACTCCCTAAAGAGACTATATCATGTAAAAGGGACATGCTTCAAATGACATAAATCTAATCCAATTTAAATTTCATTTTTTTATTTTATTTTTGGACAATTATTTTGACTCAAGCTAATAGGAATTTTATGACTAGTGCATGAGAAATCAGATTATTGGCCAAAATCAGCGAGAAATTTAAAAGGTGAGTTTCCACAATGGCCCTCAAAGGAAGGTCAAGTTCTGCAAAGGTGGAAGCCCTCCAATCAAGAGTGAAATAAGATGTGTTTGTGCATGATATTATAAAGAAATGCTCATCCATTAAGGGGTTGCTAATTCTTTATCTTGATTTTAATCTATAGATGAGGTTATGAGTTGTTTAATTTTTTTTTGAGTTGTTAAGTTGGGTAAAAGATTTATTTTTCTCGAAAGAGCCTAATCCACATCCAGGTCATACATAAAGCAAGGAAGAAACTATGAAAAGTATGCCACTTAATGCATAATTTAAATGAACATCAATAAATTTATAAAACTAGCAAAAGAATAAGTGGCCATTTGTGGTGAGGCACCACCGCATAAACATGAAAATATCAAATGTGGGTAGCCGAGCTCTACCCTTATATAACCCAGATTACAAATGAATTAAATTACAATTTAAGCAAAGGAATTCATTGTTATCGGGGTCTTTAAGCTTTATTATTCATTCTTCGTTCTTCTTTCTTTCTTTTCTTTTTTTCTTTTCTTCTTTTGATTTCTCCATTTGGATGGTTGGATGGTGGATGCTCCAAGGCTTCACATGGTGCATACGATAGGATCTTATGACCAATGCTCATCCTAATCCCCCATAATAAATCATTCCAAAATCCTAAATATACAAATTTTTACATGAAAAGGAAAAGGGAAATCTAACTAACACTTGCAAAATAAAGGTTAGTTAAATCACACCACACAAATCCCAAGCATGTATATTGGACTTATCACCCCACATGGGTGACTAAGTCACACCTATGGATTATGCTTAGGGGTATAAGCACCTACAAGCAAGAAGCATTTATATTTTATTTATGATAGCCTTTATCACAATCCCCTATAGAAAGAATAGTTAGACATCCACCATTCATTCTACGAGCATACACCCTAACATCCTAAAAAAATCATCACAAAAAAATATAACATCAAACATGCTAACCTAAAGCTAGAAGTGGTGACTTAGGCTAATGTGTGCTTTGAAGGTTTGTGTGGCATGCTTAGCTTAGGATTTTAGGTTCAATTTTCTAAGTGTGAATAACATGTTCAACTTAGAGGAGGGTTTCATTTAAGTTGTTTAAGTATTTTGGTTATTTTATTTCATGTTTTATTTGGTTTGAGTGAAACCTACAATTAATTACTAAGTTATGAAGAGAGAGAAAGAGAAGAGAACTTTTCTTTCCTTCCCTAATCCTTAAGTAATTTCTAAGGTAAGTTCACATTTTAATTTCATTTAGGTGAATGTTTTGATTACATCTTTTAATCAATCCTAAGTTTAGACAAACTCTAAATAAACCTATTCAAAAATAAAGGTATTTTACAATTAAATAAAATGAATCAAAATTCATATAACACACATTACTTCAATTCTTTCCCAACATATATAACATGCATATGGATGGACCCTAAGCATATCTATACATGCAAATGAGAATAGTTAACACACTTTATGATGCATGCTAAGTAATCCATTTAAGAAAATTTAGAAGTTAAACATGTATGATTTTCTTAAGTAGAAAAGGTTTTCCTTATCCAAAATTTCACATACATACATGAAAGTAAGAAAGGCATAAGTGAGTACGCCATTATTAACTGAGGTGTAAGGTACAAGACACTTAGGGATACTTAAAGCCTCGCAACCTCAAGATTTTCTAGACTAATATACTACTTTCCTTAAGTACAAACATGCATATAAAAGAAAATGAAATGGAAATATAATATGCAAAAAAAAAAAAATTAATTGATTTGTTTTGTTTATGGAATTTATTCATGCAAGTATAAGCAATTCTTCTTAGATGATGGCATAGGGATGAATAGGGTATGAGATTAAGTAAGTGTTGGGTTCTTTTCAAATGAACCCTACATCTTGCCAACTCCTATTCAAAACTATGCTAACATAAGAAAGGAAGGAAAGGCTGCACTAAACATGACTTTATAAACTATCACATGCAAGCTTATTATTAAGATATGAATATCACACTTTCATATTTGATATCTCATTTATAAGTTTTGAAAATAATTTGTATTTAGTAGTGATAATAACCATTCATAATTTACTTTAGCCAACACATGAACATTTGACATAAAGTAAACAACTTTCATTTTAAAACTTTGAAAACATGGAATGATTAATGCATGAATCACATGGCATACAACCTAACATGTTGGGAAAGATTTAAACCAATGCAGTCATGTAAATAGACTCAGTTTACTTAAATCCTAAAGACATTCTAAAAGAATAAGAAAATTTAGAATAAATCAAAGTGAATTTCAAAATAAGTTTTTGTTTAGTTTAAAGTTTGATTTAATTTTAAGAAGGTGAGATGAGTTTGCTGTTCCTAACCCATTCCCACATATATTTTATATTTTTGTTTAATTTTTAGATAATTAAATCCATTTTTAAGTGTTGATTAGGTTAAGGTATGAATTAAATAGCTTAATTAATCCTTACCTACAATACCTTAGAAAAATTAACTAAGTAATTATGAGCCAATGAGATGACATAAAACACATAAGTTATTTAAATTTGCAATGCACCTAATAATGAAAAGGCCTAATGCAATTTGGCTCACAATTAAAAGTTAATTAAAATAGCTTAAGTACTTTTAAAACACCCCACACTTATGAAAGGGGTTTTAATTTCTTAATTGAACTTAGGTTAAAACACCTAAGCATCTACTCAAGGATATTAATTAAGTTCTTGAACTATTTAAAATTTTGAAAGTTGTTTAAAGGGATAAAGAATTAACCCTTAATTAAGAGGATTAAGGAGAAGAAAGGGGTTTTAGGAATAGCTTGGGAAATGCCCAAAATTATTCCATAAAACCCCTACTCACTGGATCTAACCTTAATCAAACTTAATCAAAGGGTAAATCCCCTAATCACACCTTAATTACCCTTAATTACATGAAAGGGGTAATTATGGAATGAAATAGCAATTTCCCTAATTAAGGCCTCAATAAATCTCAAGAAACTTAGGGGAGGTAGAGAAAATCCCCTAAAATGAACCCTAGAGATTTGAGATCAATTAGTGGCTTAATTAGGGAATAATTAACAAATTAACATTCCTAAAGAAACCCAAATTCAAAGAAAAGGGGAATTCAAAATCTGTTGAAAATATTTTTAAAATATTCTAGATGAAATTATCTATCCAAGGCATTTTTTATTTTAATTGTTTTGATTTTTATTGAATAAATTATTACTTTTTGAAGATTTTTGAATTAATTAGGAATTAATAATAATCCCTAACTAATCCCTTCCTAATACCAGCTCACGGCGTGACGCGTAATGGCGGTCAGCGTGCTTTACACACATCGCGCTGTGAGCTACCCACTTAAATATCACTAAGGGAGATCCAAGCTCGATCTAGCATAGATTCATTCAAGACTCAACCCACACCATCTAAAGGAATAGAGCGACCAATCCAACGGTGGCTTTCACATGCAATGATCATAAAGGACCAACACCTATCAATCTAAGTGGTCAAAAAATCACTAACCTCACCAGAGGTGATCACTGGCGCTTGGGATTGATGAGGTAGATTCGTCTAGGGGAGACGAAGCCCTGTTGAAGTTCCTAGGTCTTGAGGTTGAGTGGATAAATGGGCGGACCAACTCCTCTTCAATCCCTTTGTGACTTTGATTGAATTGAGTTCTTCTTTGCTATGGGCACTCAGGTGGATGCTTGGGCCGTCTCGACTTGGTCCTTAGATCAAGTGTGCAAGAGGAATTTAGATGAAATCAAGTGTAGAATAAGTTAACTATTGGATCGAGCTCCCCTATTTTGCATTGTGCAAAATCGAAGAATGCAAGATTCAAATCCTCTCTAGGAACCTTGGGAAAGCTCTGAGGTGATTGCTAAGAGTTCCTAGGCTCCAATCGAGTATGAGTGAAGTGTGATTTCAGTGAATTAGGAGGAGTATATCTCCCCCTATGGCAAATAAGAAAAATGGTCAAATTCGTATATGTATCAACTTCTGGGATCTTAATAAAGATTGCCCAAAAGATGACTTCTCGCTTCCTATATTTGAATTGTTGGTTGATAATACATCCAACTATGATTTGTTTTATTTTATGGATGGATCGTCAGGATATAATCAGATCAAGATGTCACCTAAAGATGAAAGACATACATCATTCAGAACACCTATTAGCATCTATTACTACACAGTTATGCTTTTTGATTTGAAGAATGCTGTAGCTACATACCAAAGAGCCATGACATGTATTTTTGATGAGTTCATTCACCAGAAGGTGGAATGTTATGTTAATGATTTGATGCTGAAGAGCTTAAATCATGAAAATCACTTTGAAGACTTGAGAATTGTATTGGAGAGAATCAGAAAATATGGTCCTAAGATGAATCCTCTAAAATATACATTTGGGGTGTCCTCTAGAAAATTTCTTGGGTACATTGTATGTCATAGAGGAATTGAGATCGATCTCGCTAAAATCAAGGCAATTGTGGAGATGCCTCCATCGAAGAGTTTGCGTCAAGTCCATTCTTTACAAGGACAGCTTGCATTCATCCTATGATTTATATCAAACCTATCAAGATGCTGCTAATCATTTGAAAAGTTGATGACAAAGAATGCTTCATTCAAATGGAATAAAGAGTGCCAAGAAGCCTTCAATAGCAATAAAAGCTACATGTTAAATCCACCAATTTTTACAGTGCCTACTCCTGAGAAGCTCCTCATTCTATACATAGCTGCATTAGAAGAGTCCCTTGAAGCATTATTGGCACAACACAATGAAGAGAGCAAAGAGAATGCTCTTTATTGTATCAGTCGGAGGTTGATAGGAGCATAAATGAGATACTCTCTGATAGAGAAGCACTGTTTGGCATTGATCTTTGTAGTCTAAAAGCTCCATCATTATATATTATCTCACAAAATTAGTATTGAATTTTTATTTTGATATCATATATATTACAGAAAGCAGTAAAGGGGCAAATCTTAGTAGATTCTCTTGTTGCACATCATATCCCTACAGACTCTTCTCTTAATAATGATTTGCCTGATGAGCAAATTATGGTCATTCATGAAATAAAAAATCATAAATTTGAGAAATGTTCTTTTATGGAGCCTCATTAATCAAACAAGTTCAACCTCTAAATTTCTCAAAGGCCAGAGAAAGAATCGGCATCATCTTCATAACACTAGAGGGAAGAATAATGAGACGATCATATAGGTTAACAAGAATAAATAATGAAGCGAGTATGAATCATTGGTAGTAGGTCTTGAAGAAGCTATTTTCATAAGCATTCAAAACTTGCATATTTTTGGCGACTCTCGACATTATAAATCATGTACTTGGTATCTATAAAATTAACAAGCTTGAGTTAGCTTTTACCATAAAAGAGTTCTTGAGCTTGTGAAATACCAAATGTCAAATGGTCTCTTGATCTTAAAATAGCAAAGCTTGTTTAGCAAAATTAGCTAAGGATATGGCAAGTATGAATGGTGATATGTCATGATCGAGATATTTACTGATGAGATCTAGAACCAGAAAGTATCAATCCCATGGTAGAGGTTATCAAATTTGACACAACAGGATGCGACTCAGGTTGCTCCTCATACTCTTCAAAATCAACAAGAAATTATACCCAGAAGAGATAAGAATGACATTGCTTCAAAAAAGTAATGAAAAGCCTTTATTGTAGAAGGTCCACATGATTGGAGGAGGCCCTTCATCGACTACTTTGAAGAGGGAAAATTATCGAGTAATAAATCATTGACAACTCAAATTAAGAAGAGAATGTTACAATATGCTTTCAACAATACCTCATATGAGATCCTTTGAGCAAATGTGACGATGCCTAAATATAGATGAAGCTAGCAAAGTGATAGTTGAAGTTCATGAAGGGCTTTGTGGTGCACATCAGTCAGGTCCCAAAATGGCAGTAAAGATCAAAATGATGGGCTATTATTGGTCATCTATGGTGAGAGATTGTTTTGATCATGCCAAGAGATACCATGAATACAAGTACATGAGAATATAATCCACTAACCTCCAAATCCCTTACACCCAATAATAGCATCTTGACCATTTGATTATTGGGGTACAGATGTAATCGGATCGATTGATCCACCATCATCAGCTAATCATCATTTTATCTTAGTAGCGACTGATTATTTCTCTAAGTAGGCTGAAGCTCCCCAATTTAAAGAAGTTACTGTTGATCGAGTGATTAACTTCTTTATGCATAATGTGGTCTATCTATTTGGGGTGATGCATCGAATAATTTTTGATAATGGCTTAGCTTTCAAAAGCATAAAGTTTTATAGATTCATTGATCGACATAAAATTGATTGGCAATATTCTTCAATATATAATCCAAGGAAAAATGTTTTGGCAGAAGCTTTCAATAAAATATTAGTCAAACTACTCAAGAAGATCCTCACTAAAAATAAAAGAGAATAGCATACCAAATTAATAGAGGCACTATGGGCATATCGAACTACCTACAAGATGACGACTAAAGCCACTTCTTATTCATTAGTATTTGGAATCGAAGTGGTCCTTCCTCTTGAGGCTGAGTTGTCATCACTCCGAATAGCCATCCAATATAACCTAACTAAAGATTAAAATGCTCATTTGAGAATGGAGGAACTCAACGCGCTTGATGAAGTTATATTTCAAGTTCATCAAAATTTGAAGGTTTATCGAGCAAAGATGTCTAGGGCTTTTGACCATAGGGTGAAGCCTTGAACATTCCAAAAAGGGGATTAGTCTTTGAAGACCAATTATTCTAATAAAAACTTGATGAAAATTTGAACTTAATTGGGAGGGTCTTTTTATCGAAGGTGTATCAAGGAGGGCATACCAACTCATTAACTTAAAGGGTGAAAGACCAATGCCAATCTTTGAAAATAGATGATAAAATTTTTTAAAAAAATATCTGAAAATCCCCTATTACAAGGCATTTTATAGATTATATATATATATATATATATATATATATATATATATATATATATATATATATATATATATATATATATATATATATATATAAGAATCAATATGTGTTTAAAAGAAAATATATCAACTCAAATATTGATGTATTTGCTTAATTTCATCTTAAAGTTCTTTCAAATGTGTTTTAGAATTCCCATACGGGGTGTTTTTTTATTTTCATATGGGTTGAGATCATGCCATAAGATGAGATCTTTGAATGTACTCTAATTGAGTAGACATCGTGCTTTAAGACCCCATTTGATTACTCTAATATCCTAGTGATGAAGATGAATTTAGTTATCTGAACAAGAAAAATGTATCTTTAAACAAATTGCACATAATATGATTCAGGTTAAAAGATTCATCTTCTATACTTGTAATAGTTCTAAAAAAATTGAGATGATTTCAAATTTGTAAACTTTGATATTGTTAAGTTGGGAAAGCACAAGTCCTTTCACAGCTCAAGTCTAAAACTCAAGTGGGTCCTAACCGTCAAAGTCAATAAGCCCAAATATGGCTGAGTTGTTGACTGCTCTTCTCACTCAACAAACCGTAAGAAAAGGCCATAGTGGTAGAGCCCCCATTTGCTAGTTTTATGACAATAGCTATTCTGCCTAAAGCTGGCACTTGACATACCCAAGTGATTCAGAATAAAAAGTTCTCTTAAATGACTAATGGACTATAAATAAGATTATAAAAGATTTTTTATCCTTAAAACAACAATTGTATAAAAACATCTCAGAGATATACAAAGATGAAGATATGAAGTCTCAAGTGCAATACAATAAAAGGGGAAGACAAGAATGCTGATTGTCATTTAATACAACAAGATAATACATGGCTGATAAAAAGAGAGGCAAAAAGAAAATGTACATCAAGGAAGCCTAAACTATAGCTCAAAAGTCAGAATAAACTACTAAAGGCGATGCTCTCTCTCATCCAATTGTAAAGCTTAAGCTCACGGTCAAAGCGACCTTAGCATCCACCATAACTCGATGGCATATCTAGTAATAGTGCTCCTCCTACTCTATAGCTTAAGTTCTCCCATCCTGCTCAGCCTACAAGTCCAAGTCGTAGGATATCGCGTTCATGAGATCCCTCCATAACTCCCTGGTTTTGGTAGTCAGTCTATCTAACTCAAAAGTAGCATCTATTGATCCCTGATGGTAGTGTCATAGATCCTCAACACTTCACTCAAACACATCATGTGCTAGGTCAGCCGCCTCCCTAAGGATCCTGACCTACTCTTGAAGCTCTGCCAGTGAAGTGTCAAAGTGGATGATACTGAGTGATCTCATCTAGTGGATCAAAAACTCTGCGTCTCTACAAAGAGCCTCCAAGTACCTCAGAACCTGCTCTTCCAAGCCACTGAAAGCTAGAAGATCCAGAATGGTGTTCGGGTATGATGTGAAGCAGTCTAGTTACTCCGGTGAGCCCGGGTAAGCTTAAATCACATCCCAAAAACCAAGTTGTAATCCTACATGCCAGTGTGGATCTAGTGTGATAGATAGATGGAAGATCTGAGACTCTTAACCGCCTGACACTACAAGAAATAAATGAAAATAATCAACATAAGGTAGAGCGTAAAGAAGTGCAACTAAAGAACAAAGAGATGAAGTAAAGTACACATGGAAAATCTAACTGAACCGGTGTGTCATAGGTGACATAGTCCTTGGTAACCTTCACTATCTAATAAGCTCCAAGGCTACATGCTACCTCAACAAAAGCTCCACTTAGTACGGGATCTCTGACCTCAGAATTCTCCCTAGGATAATGGACAAAGTAAGGCTCGATAGGAAAAAGTGACTCCACAAAAGAAGTAGCAATTATCGAAGCGCACACTCGATGACCCAACTTCAAAGTCCTCAGTAGCATATCTAGTACTAGCTGACACCCGTGGCATCTCATTAAGAGTCAAAAGTCACCGTGGAAGTGGACTCATGGAATAATCAAGGCTCGAGCGGCTCATAGGCGACTACTTTGCGTCTCAGTGGGAAGGAATCTCATAACTAGGATCAAAATCCCAGCTCTTTATTATGAGAAGTGGTGTCCTCAGCCTTGACTTACTCGTCAACTACTGCATCTATCATGAATCAAATTAAAATATCAGATACACTGAATATATTTTAATGATACAATAAAAAAGATGATACAAGTATTGAAAGAGAGTAAAATATTGATTATACCTCTAGCAATGATATCTCTTACCTGTGGTGACCAACAATGGATCTTCTGACCTCGAAGAACTCCCAAAGACATCAACCTGTGCTCATATCTCTTGGCACCATGCTCTAGGAAATGACCAAAGGATAGCCATACCCAAATGAGATGAGTATAGGTGACCCCTGTGTGACTCTATGGACGAGCTATCCGAAAATGAGAGCCAGTATCATGTCTCAATAAGTGTAGCCAAACTATCGAAGTAGCATAGTAGCGCATCTCAAGAGGCACTATCATAGTCTTCCTAACATCTACTATCCCTAGGATGAATGGTCAGCCATCATGAGCAGTAGACTAAGAGAACCCAAACTATCATACAACATGATTGGGTTGATAGCCCTCAATAATAACTAACTGACCAAACCTGTAGGACAACTAACCTGGACGTATACTGAAAAAGTACTTGGACACTCTCAATGTCTGTCGACTTTAGAGTAGTGAAGCTCTACCACTCTCGTCGAAGCTGTCTGTAATGTCAGTCTCTACCAAGTCAGGTGGAAAACCAATTGTATCGGGCTGGTGAACTAGCAAGAATTGATCCCCAACCAAGTACGGTGCAAAAAAGAAAAGACATATATGATCCCTCTCAAAGGTAGATGATGTTTGGTACAGCTGAATAAGCGTGGGATATTCTTTACTCTAAAATATGTTGGGCACTCGAAATAGGCAAAAGCTGAAGGTAAATCTAAGCATATAAGTAATGCCAAGACAAGGTAACGTCACATCTATCCAATGAATCTGTCTCATAAATCACCCCAAGAACTCAAAAGTCTAGCTAGTACTGCTGGAGCTAATGAGATCTGCTCACCTCATGAAATCTTGAAGGTTGCTAATAGAACACATGGTGCATAAACCTCTCTATAATCGGGAGTACAAAGATGCAAAGCCATGTAGATATGAACTCTACTAAAAATAACTTCTTACTCAAATCTCGTATAGCTGGAGAAGTGTACCCAACCAATAAAGAAGGCCCTGTAGTGTCCTCAAACAAACTACTAGCAATTGATACTCCCAATCCAAAAGTATTATGTAGCAATAAAGACTCCTCAGATAGAGTGTGCTCCTGTAAGAAACTTTGAATCCATGTACTCATTGGAAGTGTAGCGTGGTACCAGAAGCTCTAAAAGTTTGGAGATGGTGGCTCAAGATCAATATAAATAGGTGGCATGGCTAACCTACCTCATCGGTCACCATCAACTGCCTACAAAATAACTCCTCATCGGAACATACTCTCTTAGCGTTAGCCAAAATCGGGAGGCCATACAACCTGTAAGTCCCAAAGTGTAACTATCAACTCCTTCGGACCTATCCAACATGTGTTCCTGCTCGTATCCCAAAACTCTGCAACTCTGTGAGCCCAAGCAGAGGGAATGCCACCAAAAATAGAACATAGACCCATAAACTGCCTTATATATGCCAGTTGTCTGTAGAGTATCTTTGTGTGCTCATAAAATATATCTATCCTAGGTAACATAGCCACATTGAAGGGTATAAATTTGACCCACTGGCAAATCTCAAAGCCAATCTAATAAGCTAGACTGCAGCTGATGATGACTCAGTATTCTAGACTCTCCTTTTTGCTCAACATTATCAGTAGCATGATGTAATATATCACAATATCCAGAACTGACCTGAGCTATTATGCTATCCAAAGGATTGTAGTCCCCACATTTTAGCTTAATGGTAGCCACCCAACAGATCCTCAAAAAGAAAAAGAAATGCTGGAAGTATGGAGGAGCGTCTAAAAAATCGGTAAAGGTCACATCCTCTCAACATATCGGTGTGATGCTCAATCTTATCCCTCATATCAATGTCTCCATGAGGATTCGTGTATATAAATCTCTAATCAAATAGCCTCCTCACTAGGCTCACTAGATGATAAGTCATTGGAACTCTTCCAGCTGAACATTCTCTTGTTAAGTGATCAGAGAAAATACATATAAGAATGCAAAACAATATGACAAGACATAAGCATAAAGAAAATAATGAGCTACACTAGAAATCAGTAATAAAAGAAAAGAAATCAATGAGATCAATTAGCTCATAATAAATAATATTCACGTCATGCACGTATCATATTTGTTGGGGGCATTTGTTGACCTTCACATATGATACATGAGTTGAATCAAGCCTATAAGATGAGTTCGATCGGCTTCGAATGCCTCGGAGCATAGATTGGAACTAAAATGTACTATGCATCACCGAAATTAGTCAAAATGATCTCTGATCGTTGAACGGACTATGTCATCGCATTTAAAATGTCTAAATTGATCAGAATATATATATTCCACAATATAACAGTCAACCGATTAAGAGATCGAGCCATTAATATGCAAACGCATATATCAGAGTCGGGAGACTGCGAAAATGTCTAGACAACCTTTGTTCCTAAAATTGATGGCCCCATGAGCTTCGAAATGTCGAAACCTATCAAATGAGATTGTCCGTGCTCAATTCGGACAAGTCTATGTGAATGTCAAGTGGTTGAAAGCGATAATGCACATTTTTGAACTAAAATTGATCTAATTCGACGTTAACTCAATGACCTCCATCTCTACGTTGAATCGAACGTAATTTACCTAATGGATTTCGTATTATGTGAGTTTGACAACAAAGATTATCATAAATCTGCATCAAACAAAAATAAAGAAAAATTATGTGTTTATTTTAATCTAATCAGGCATAATTTTAATAATTGATTTACCCTAAAATTAACTAAGAATTTTTAGAGATACATATGAAGTTAATTAAATTTAGTTCCTTCCAAAATAATCAATAATTTTGGATTTCAGATTTCAAAATCCCCCTAACTATTCGATAAAAAAGGAATTTAATTAATATATAATTAAGGCCTTTAATCTCTATTTCTCCCGCACCCGTTCGATCCTCCCTCTCGGTCGAATAGCAAGCCAAGCCCTTCCACTCATTCGCTCGTCTCTGTCTCCCGCAATCGCAAGCCCTCATTCGATCTTCCCTTAAAACTGCAAGCCCTCGTTCGATCTCTTACAACGGCAAGCCCTCATTCGATCTCCCACAACCGCAAGCCCTCGTTTGATCTCCCACAACCGCAAGCCCACGTTCGATCTCCCACAACCGAAAGTGTCCTTCTCTTCCAAACCGTAAGTTCCTCTCGGTTCCGTCTCCCCCAATCGCAAAAAGAAAATGGCATGGGATTGCCCTTCCCCCTCCCGACTCCTCCTCCAACCGAGCGCACAGCCGAACGATTCCTCTTTCGATTACCTTCACATGCCGATGCAATTTTTTTTTCCCCACCTACTTTATCGCTTTCTCTCAGTTTATTGCCCCAACAGTACCATTCCCTCGCTCCAACTGAGCACTCAGCGACACATTAACCCTCTCTCGTTTCTTGATTTCTTTCATCCAGTAACCCGCGACTCATACTTCTTTCTGCCGACCATGCTAGATAGAGACCGATCCTTCCAAATTTTGAAATTTGAACTCATTTCCACCAAATCAATCAGTTGAATGCTGCTTTGTAAATATCATTATTGTTGTTAATCACTAAAGAGGTGCAAGATATGAATACGTGTGTGGAAATTACTTTATATATATGCATGTCTAGTTTTATGTAGGTTTGAAAGCCATATCTCGTAAATACGAGATAAAAAATCGTATGGTATTTGAAACACCACAATTTCATCGTAGGGTAGGCCAAAATATTAGATGTGATCTACATGCGATTTGAAATCTGGGACTTAAATATATTTAAATGGAAATCATCTAAACTTAAACTAAATAAAAGATGGATAATAAATATGACGATAAACATCAAATCAAAGAAAAATAGACGGGGAATACTTAAAGGGAAATTTTGAAAGAATAAAACACTTACTTGGAATGTAATTAAATATTTTCTCTCCTCTCATATTCAAAAACACTCTAATCTCTCAAGCATATGAAGTGATGTCCACCTAGCACTCCAATTTTTAAGGAATGAAGTCCCCTAGCACTCTAATTTATAAAGAGAGAATGAGCATCATTTGATAACCCACCCATAAATATAAAATGATTTTTAATTGAATAATCAAAACTTATTACAACATGTATTAAGAATTGAGTTAAGTAACTGATGATTAGTGTTAAAATTGAAAATTTACTCTTAAGCAAGAGAAATATAAACAGGATATTGTAAACTTTCAAAGTCTTACAATCATATTAAAGGGGTCAAGGTGATTTGAACCGAATTTGTAGTGGGATTAAATGCCTTCTGAAACATATAAATGATTATGTAACATATTGAATGGATAGAAATAATACAAAGAAAGCTTCAAAATAAAACTTATATTACATTTGAGCGTTCTTTAAGGAGCACAAATGAAGACTTTTGGTAAACCTAAATAGCTTGTTGACCAACATAAGAAAAGCTCCTTGATGAACAAGTGAGTTATGCTTCGACTAGCATTGAACAAATGCCTCATGTTTAACTCCAAATTAGATGAGTTGAGAAGAGTTGAAGAAGTTTGGGTAAAATTTACAAAGAATTTGATAGTATCCCAATGAATTTGAATATGAACCTTGCAATATTTTATGCGAGTAATCTAAGAGGAAATCTCAGTTAAACAAACGATCAGATCACTTGAGATTTTCAACAAGCTTGAAATCTATCTTTGAAATACGAATGCAATGTGAATTCATGTCATACTTATGGGAAGGTTTTATGAAGCTAGAAGGTTAATTTTCAAATAAGATAGAGCCCAAACCAAGCTCTAGAGTGGGATTCAAAAAGAACAAGCCTTCTTACATTATAGTGTCTATGTTAAATTGAATTGAAGAAGGCACTAAATGGACATGAAATTAAAGCACATAGGATTCGTTGAGTGTTATTTTCAAACTAAAGTGAAAATCAAATAAAATTTATAAGTGGGTTTCACTATAACTAAATAGCCTATTAGCAAGCATGATCGAGACTTCTTACTGAATAATCTACATGTATTCAAAAGAAGCTTGAAATCAAATAAGCTCGCTTAAAGAATGTATAATAGCTTGTATGAGTGAATATCAAATTTGAATGTTGAATTTGCAAAGATCTAACATGTCTTTAATGAGCATAAGCCAACTATTGAAGTTTAGAAATTCTATGAATAAATAAAATGCAAGTAAAGATACAACATTTTAAGTACAAATCTAAATATAATTCTACGATATACAATGCCACTGAATCTATAACTCTTCGTACAAGTAGACAGAAGACGATGCTAAATTAAATTCTCCATGAATTATGGAGCTTCTCTTCAATCCAAAAATTAAGAATTTTTATTCTAATTATAATTTTCAAGATGAATGACTTCATTAATTTTGTGAAATTATATAAGCTAAAAATGAATGCATGTGCTCTGATATAAAACTTTAGAGTGCAAATTTTAATGTCTGAAAAGGCTGCACAAGCTAAGTTGAAATTAAATGAAAATATAAAATCAATATCATGATTTAGAAATAAATTATATGAATTATTAAATACCCTCATAGGCCACGACACTACGTTAAATGCTTAAACTTAGTGTCTGAGGATGCTACACGGGTTGATTCCCGGTTTGGTCTTAGTACCAGGTCTGGGTTAACAAAATATAAAAATCTAATCATTATAAGAATTTCAACTTATTAAAATATTTAAGAATCTAATTTTTTTCATATTAGATTTGAGCCTCTATTATTAAATTAATAGAGTTGATACGATCTAAAATAATAAAATAATACATCTACCCCGATGATAGTTGTGTTGAATGAAGATTTCAACCAGAGGGGATACTTTCATCAAAATATGATTGCAATTTTAAATCAAATTAATATAAATTAAATATCAATCCAAGTGAAAAATCTGATATGTCATTAAGCTCAAAATGAATAAATGAAAATCATCAATCTAAAAAGTTAAAGCTAAAACTTAATCCAACTTCCACAATTGTTTGTTGAAGGCAATAAATTAAGAAAACTCTAGCTCACAAAAGAGCCAAAGTTAAATCAAGTGTATTTTTATATTCAATCTCATGTCAATAAAGGCGTGGTCCGTATCCTCATGCGTGATTTGGCCATAGGCTCCATATGATCGATTCACGAGTCCTCTAATCGGGTGGTTACCGCCAAATGACGCCATTATATTACGATCACGACTGTAGCTCGTATGCTCCCTAATGGCTCTGTCCTTTAAGATATGAACCATAGGGTGCACTTGATAGGGAAAAAAGCTTATCAGCTAAGGTGAACTTAAACTTGTATCCTTAGATAAACACCACCCCAAGTCTACAAAGATTTCTTGGATGGCGCATGGCTGGCAGATCCTTTTATCAAGTTGACTACCTCCTTGACTAAGTAGAGGACATGACTGGATGATGGAACCATGGGATTTAGATCGACACGCCATCATTCCCCCAACCATCCGCTTGAAGCTAAAATGGTGAATTTCATAAATTCTGAATGAGAAATTAAAACTCTACATGCTACTACTATATGCTACGCATTAAGTGATCTAACAACTAGCCTAAATCAAAAGTTTCCCTCAACATTGAGAGGGATAATTAACTATAGGTGTTTGCGCCTATAGGAAACCTGGAACTAGATCTAAAGTCCTCACAAAATGAGGTCAAAATTTCTAGATAGTGTCTTATCTACTATGTCATCTGCCTTTTGAAAATTACATCGATACTTAAATTATACTCTCTTCATCGAGAGATTAGTGGCGAATTTTCGGAGCCCACGGCTGCATTATAATAAACCACACTTTTCAAATCTCTTCATAATATATAAATAAGAATATTTTAATTAAGGGACATTTATATACATACCACACATTTCCTATTTATTTATATATCTAACACCTAAACTTCAATTTTTATATATATAACATCATAATTTTCAATATCACATCAAGAATACCACCACCACTCATTTTTTAAAAGTGAAATCCAATTTTTAAGTATAGTAAATTTTTAGATAAGTAAATATCTTAAAAAATTATGAGGATGATGTATTTTATATTAGAAAGATGTTGACCTCATATATGTGTCATAAGTCAAGAAGCCCATAAGTCGACGGCATGCCGGAAGTGGCGGTCGCAAATTGGGGCTCAAAATGTACTGGACGTCATCGAAAATGGTTGAAATGACCTCTGATCGATGAACGGACTTTGTCATCGCATTCAAAATATCAAAATTGATCGAAATATAAATATTGCAAAATCTAACGATCAACTAATCAAGTCATCGAAGCTATCGATGTAATGCGGCGTGCATATCGAGTCGAAGGCTGCGGCGATATGAAACTTTTGTTCATAAAATTGATCATGTCATTAGTTTCAAAACATCAAAAACTACCAAATGAGACATCCACAGTCAATTCAGGCGAGTTTGTGCAAATGTCGAATGATTGAAAGTGACGGTGTAAATCGAGGCTAAAATACATGCATTAAATCGCCAAATGATCTCCGTCGATGAATGCACTTCACCATCACATTTAGAATGTCAAAACTGATCAAAATATAAATATTGCATAAGATGATGATCAACCAATCAAGTGATCAAGTAACGGCGTCTGCATGTATCAAGGTCGAGGAGACCGTAAATCAAACGATCTCGTTCATGAAATTGATTGCATCATTAGGCAGAAATCTATCAAGTAAGACTATTCACACTCAATTCGGACAAGTCTGAGCAAACGTCGAGCGATCGAAAATGATAGCACACATTTTGAGCTAAAATAGACTAAATTTGACGCCGACTTGAATCAAACGGCCTCCGATTCTAAAACCGACTGGGCCGTTGTGTTCAAAACATCGAAAAAAGCTAAGATTGATATATATATTGACCTTGTGATTTTATTGATGTAAAGTTCTTATTAAAGTCAATTAATCAGCTTAAAAAAATCAATTTAAAAATAAAACCTAACCTAAATCACCCTATCCCTATTCAGACCGGCCCTATTCCACATGACCCGAACGCCATGGACGAGTCACACGAGAGCTGAGCACGCAACTCCTTTTTCTTCACGCACGAAGATCTCCACACTCGGATTTCCCTTTCACTCGCACGAGCTCAACCATTCGGTCTCCCCTCTCCTTCGCTCGACCACGCGTGAACGGTTCCTCCAACCACTCCCGCTCCACCGAGCCCTTCTTTCCCAGTTCAACCGCACATAAAGAAAATTCCCCCACCCTTGTCTTTTCGATTCCTCTCCTCCACCGAAAAAGAGTAAGGCAAGTTCTTCCTTCTTCTTCATCTTCTTCTTTCTTCCTCTCTTCTTCCATTTCCTTTTCCTTATTTCCTTCCCCTCTCTAAAACCGAAAAAAGCCTTTCTCTCCCACTTCCCTCTCTTCCTCCTTCGCCTACTTGAGAAACACACGAATTTAGATCCTCCTTCAAGCCCTAGCTGAAAATTTCATCTCCCTTTCCCTCACAAAACTAATATGAAAATTCCTTGAAATTTCCCACTTCTTTTCCTGAATTTTCCTCATTTTCTCAACCTACAAATTCCCTCATTTTCCTAATCTGAATTTCCAAATTCTTTCACTTTGCATGTCAGGAAGAACACATTAAACAAGTCCATCTTCCGGTTTCCATCGCTCTAAATTCATTTTGCCACAATCGAAGAAAACCATCATTAAGCAGGTCCTTCTTTCGGTTTCCGATATCGCCCCTTTCCATCGCCCTTACCAAATCTGCTTTGCCGCAATCGGAGAAGAACACCATCATTTGGTCCTTCTTCCGGTTTCTGGCATCGCCCCTTTCCATCACCATTTCCAATTTCATTTTGCCGCAACCGCAGAGGAACAACATCATTAGGCGGGTTCTTCTTTTAGTTTCAACATCATCTATTCCATCCATTTCGATCATTATGTGCTAAGAAATGAGTCAGAACATGTGAGATCGATATGTGATTATGTATATTTTGTTTGTGTTTCTTTGCAAGTTTGATGTGTACTTAAAGGCAAAATGAAAATTAATTGGTGTCAAAGACATCACTCGTTATGCTCATTAGGGTATACCGAGTAAGCCAACATTCATTAGATATCATCATATGGCAAAATCGCCAAAATTATGTCAAAATTATGGACTTAAAAAAAGAATGAATATATATTGCATTGCATTTTTCTTTTTTCAGGTTTAAAGGTCTTGTCACACTCATTAGGGCGTGGCGAGATAAAAATCGGTTGTGGTGCTGCAAGACACAACTCGCTACGCTCATTAAGGCATACCGAGAAAGCTAAAACACTCCAGATGCAGCCCCCAATGTAGGGATGATGCCGGGAGGTCATCGAAATTTTGTCAAATTTATAGACTTAGAAAATAAAATAAAAAAGAGATAATCAAAGAGTCTAAATGAAATTAAATAAAAGACTTAAATCAAAATTTTGGGCATAACAAATGTGAAGTTATAAATGCATAAAATAAAATATAAGCTTATAGGAAGTCTAATAGTTTGCTTAAAAATACATACAATTTTTCAATGAGCACAAATATAAGCTTTAGTGATCACCTGAATATAATTATTCATCTCACTAATTAAATTGAATGGCTTAGAAATCCTAGTCCAAGCTTGAAATGATTTTAAAAATTCACCAAATTCTACAAAACCTTTCAATGAACATTCAAGCATTGAAATAAATAAAAGGATTGATAGTACTTGCAAGCATGATGAAATAAATGGCTCACACAATAAACATTGAAGTTATTATAACTTATTCCAAGCAAATTAAAATGATTTTAATTGAACAAATTAAATATGGAGAACTTATCTGAGCTTGATAGCTTACTTACGAGCTAGTTAAAAAGTGGTGAGAAAGTTTAAGTGAGATACACAAAGAAATTGATACATAGTTAATTATCACGAATATAATTCTTATAATGTGTCACTTTAAGCGACCTAGGAGAAAATCTAATTGGATTCATAATCAAAATCACAATATGCATATAATAAGCTTGAAAGCTAGTGTTCAAATACAAATGCAATTCAAGCATGACTTAGACAACAAGGCTTATATTTAATAAGCTAAGTTGAAAGAGATATGCTAGCTTGTCTATGGGTGAGAATGAAAGTTGAATATGAGGATTAGCAAAGATGTAAAATCCTAGCAATATGCATAAGCAAAATAGTCATTCTATTTTTTTTCATCAAGTTAAGTATAAGCAAAGTTACACTACTTTGAATCGAAAATATAAAGTTGAAACATACATCGGATTCAACACGTATCTGTAAGCGAAGAAGGCGTTAATTAAAGCATTGTTAATTACACCTGCATGGGCCCCGACACTACGTTGAATGTTTAAATTTAATTGTCTAAGTATGTTGCATGGGTTGCTTCTCAGTTTAGACTTAGGACTGTGTCTAGGTTAACAAAACTTAAAAATCTATTATAATAATTCCAACTTAGTAAAATATCAGAGGCTAATTACGTGAGAGATTTGATCCTTTGTGAGCTAATCGATTGAGAGGATCTAAAGTTCTCAAATATATTCAAGTCAATCAATTAATTGCTCCGATGATGGCTATGTTGAATGTTGATTTCAACTAGAGGGGATACTTTCATTAAAATGCGATTCTAATTTCAGATCAAATCCAACTCAAATTAAACATCAATCTAAAAAACTGCTCAAATGAAATTTAATCATTAAAACTTAAAGCAAAGCGGAATTATCATCCACGATTATTTGTAGGAGATGTGATTAAAGAAAACTTCCCAGCTCACCAAAAGCGATGTCAAATCAGAGTATTACATTATGTTCACTCTCAATCAATCTTACGCTTAGTAAGGGGCGTGGCGTGTCCTCTCATTGTGGCGCAGGCTCCAGATGATGCGTTACGCCAGAGTCATATGATCGGTGGCTTGGCGATGGGCTCCATTATATTACGATACAGAGCCCGTATGCTCCCCAATGGCTCGCCCTTTGAGTTGTGAATCATAGGGTACTTAATAAGACAAACAACCCTCTATCAACTTAAAGTCTCTCGACAAAACCACCACAGTTACGTGGATTTCTTGGACGATAACTTATGTGTTGCTGATAAGGATCCTTCGATCAGGTTGGATCAACTACCTCCTCTGACTAAGTAGACTAGGGACCACACGTAGGGATGGAAACCATGGGATCTAGATGGACGCGTCATCATTCCCCAACCATCCGCTTTAAGTTAAAATGGTGAATTTCATAAATTCTAACTTTTAAAACTTCATATTTATATCGCTATACATTAAGCGACCAATAGTAGCCTTTGAAAGTTCTCTCTCACTTATTGGGAGGAATTAACTATAGGGGCTTCGTCATAGGAAACACACTAGATCTAAAGTCCTCATCAAATGAGGACGAAATCTCTGGGTAGTGTCTTATCTACTATCTCATCTGTCTTCTGAAAATTACACTAACATTCCAAATCACACTCTCTTCAATATGTCAAGAGGTCGGTGGCGAATTTTTGGAGCCCACAAAAGTGTCATTTTTTATTTATTTTAAATTTCCCATATTATATATTATTAAGCCATATAATTAAATTATTGGATGATATAGTTAATCTTCATAAGTATAATCATGATAAAAAATTATGAATACATAATAATTTAATTTTGTATTTTTTTTAGATTTTCTTATAAAATTATGTATATTTTATGATAAATAAAAATAAAAATATAAATAATAAAATTAATATCATTTAAAATTAATTAAAGGTGGATTTTCACACATATAACACATATAGATGTAAAAATTAAAATTTAGATGTTATATATGTAAATATATAAAATTGTGTGGTATGTATGTAAATCCCCCTTAATCAAAGCAGTCATTTAGCAGATTAATTAATTGCAATTTTTAATTTATTTCATACTTATGTCGAAGCATCAGCTTGCACAATTTTGTCTGCAGCGCATGGCTCAATCAGCATACAGCTACTAAACAACTCAATCATGAAATAAGACAATTAGTACTTTCAACGTAACACGAATCGAGTAAAGAAATCCTGAAAAACAAATAATGGAAGGTGAGGTCTCCGTCGACGGCGATCATGCCGACGCTCCGCCGGCGAGAACCCCATCAACGCTAGTAACCAACGGCGCCGTCGACTTCCGCGGGAGGACTGCCGATAAGGTCACGACTGGTGGATGGAAAGCCGCACCTTTCATCATGGGTTTGTAGCTTTAATTTAATCGATTTTAAGAGGAAACTAGTTATGGCATCCTCTATATAAAATATTTAAGAGATTTTTGGTAAAATAGTGAACGAAGTTGCAGAGAGGATTGCCTTCTATGCAATCTTACTCAACATGCTGATATTCTTGGCTAAGGAGATGCATGAACCCTTGCCGGAGGCAAGCACTCATATTACCAACTGGATGGGTTCGGCTTTCGTTCTCACTATTCTCGGGGCATTTCTGGCCGATTCGTATCTCGGTCGCTTTCTCACTATTGTCATCTTCTCCTCCATTTACGCTGCGGTATGAGATTTTTTTAAATTTTCGTAATTATGATTTGATAGATAAAAACATGATATTGACTAAGTTTATAATCGAGTTGAAAATAAATTTGTGATTTTGTGAATATTACACTAATTTCTTATGGTGAAAGCTCGTTGCAGGGAACTGTGCTACTTGATGAAAGTATAATTTTCTAGAGAGAAAATGGACACCAACAAGTATGCTTTTGATAGATTCTCTATGTTTAAAAGAGATACCAATATATACCTCAAGTTAGACTCTTTGAAATTCTTGACTCTTTAGACTCTTTCCAATCTGTAAAACTCTTGAAATTCTTGACTCTCTTTGACTCCATAAAGGAATAAAAGCAGTAATACCAAAAGCACTAATTTTTTATGATTCAAATTTCTGCCTACAAAATCAACTTGGGTTAGTTTAATGCACAACAAATTCTCCCTTAAACTCAAACTTTTCAGATCCTTCATTCCCATCATCATTTTGAAGTTTTCAAACAGAGTCATCGGTAGAGGCTTAGTAAAGATGTCTGCTACTTGGTCATGACGCGTGAATTAATTTCACTTCTCCATTCTTTACATGTTCTCTAATGAAATGAAAACGCGCCGATATGCTTACTCCTTTCGTGATGAACTGGATTCTTTGCCAATTCGATCTGATTTGTTGTCGACTCGTACTTCTGTTGCCTCATGTTGTTGTAGATTTAATTCATGTAGTAAATTCCTTAGCCAAATTGTGTGACACACACACCAAGATGCTGCCACATATTCTGCCTCACATGTTGACAAGGTTACGATTGGTTGTTTCTTCGAGAGCCATGTGAATGCTGTATTCCCCATGTAGAATACATCTGTACTTTTCCGGTCATCTACATCTCCGCACCAATCACTATCGAGTATCCTACCAACTTGAATTCAATTGCTTTTGAGTAGAACGCCCAGTGATTCCGTTCCCAATATAGCTAAGAATTCTTTTAATAGCTTTGAGGTGCAGTGTCTTGGATCTTCCATGTAACTTTACTACCGACACTATATGCAATATCGGCCTTGTGCATATGAGATACCGTAGACTTCCTACCAAACTACGGTAATCATTTGCATTTACTTGATTTCCTCTCTCAAATCTAGAGAGTTTAGCACCGAGCTCCATTGGTGTTGCTATCGGTTTGCAATTTTCCATCCCGCTTTCTTCAAAATGTCCCTCGTGATATGCTTCTTGTGATACAAAATTCCAGATTTTCCTTGTTTTATTTCAAGACCAAGGAAGTACTTCATTAATCCTAAGTCCCATTTCAAATTCCAGCACATAGCATCTTTAAAGTCTTTGACCATCTTCTCACCGCCTCCCCATGAAAATAAGATCATCAACATAAAGGGCAACAAGAAGTAAATTACCTTTCTTTCTTCTTCACGCAATGCATGCTCATAAGGACATTGGATGAACTTGTTCTTCTTGAAGTAAGTGTCGATTTGGTGTTCCATGCTCGAGGCGCTTGCTCAACCCAGAGTGCCTTCTTCGTTTTAACACTTTGCTCTCCTTTCCGTGTTTTATGTATCCAGCGGTTGCTCTACATAGACTTCCTCTTCAAGTATACCATTTAGAAATGCGATTTCACGCCATTTGGTAGACTGCCACTGAGTTGTGCCTTGAGATAAGAGAAGTCGAATTGTCTCCATTCTCAACTGAGCAAAACTTCTTCATAATCCCCGCTTTTGTTTGTAACCTACAACTAGCCTTGTACCTTTCAATCTCTCCTTGGGTATTCATCTTCTTCTTGTATACCCATTTTACACCTATGGGGTTATATCCTTTTGGCAACTCCACCAAATCCCAAGTTTGATTTTTTCGATTGCATCTATCTCTTCATCCATTGCTTTCCACTTTTGTCTCTTACGCCTTCTTCAAAGGCAATATTCTCGAGTTTGCTAATAGGCAAACCAAGTGCACTTCATCGCTTGATTCATAGAGATCTTGTAGACTCCGCATCTTAGGTTGACTTGGTTCTTCTTCTTCGTTGCGAGCTTGAGAGGTTATTTGAGTGATTGTTGGTGCGACTCAATGATTCTCCTTTCTCTTTATCTTGTGTTGCCTCCTTTTGGTTCTTCCAATCCCATGTGCTTTCTTCATTTACTTGAGCATCTCGGCTCACAATCATCTTCTTGTCAATTGGATCAAACAACTTAAAAGCTTGCCTTCTCATACCCAATGAACACATTCTTGCTCTTATCGAAGTTTGGTTCTTCTTTGTCCGGTACATGTGCGTAGGCCACACTACCAAACATTTTGAGGTGTGAGACATTTGGTTTGTGACCACCAAGCTTCTTGTGGTGTTTGATTCGCCAATATTGTATGTGGACATCTATTTTGCAAGTACACAAGATTTCACCGCTTCGCCCAAAATTCTTTTGGCATATCTTTGCTCTTCAACATTGATCGAACCATATCAAGAATCGCTCGATTTTTCTTTTCGGCGATGCCATTTTGTTGCGGTGAATATGGTGCTGTCAAGAATCTTCTGATACCTCGTTCTTCACAATAGTTCATGAAGGGGATTGACATATATTCTCCGCCTCTATCCGATCAGAGAGCCTTGATGTAAAGATTGGTTGTTTTCTCCACCATCACCTTAAATTTTTTTGAATACCTCAGAGTGATTGGACCACATATGTCGGTGTATCAACTCAAGAGATCTCCTTGCATGATATCCTTCTTTTGAAAAGTTGTTCTTGCTTTGCCAAGTACACAAACCTTCACAAAATTTTTTAGTGAAGTCCAAGTTTGGCAGACCGTGGACCATCTCTTTCTTTGCTAATTCTTTTAGCCCACCGTAATGTAAGTGTCCCAACCAAGTGCCATAACCATGTCTTGTCCTCCATGCTTTTGCAAACACCTTTCTTGTATATTCTTCAAGTTGAGTTTGAACATTCGTTCTTCGCCATTTCCACATGCGCGAGCAATCGACCATTTTGTCTTTCAAATGCAACATCCTCTTTCATAAAACCGAACATCCTTTCTCCAATAAGCCCCATACTAAGGATATTGTTTTTCAAATCAGTACAAATAGACATCTTCCACTGTACCTCTTTCTCCATCCTTTTGGGAAAAGCATATTTTTCCTCGACCTTTGACTTGGACCTTCGATGCATCTCCAAAAGACACGTGTCCATCTTCTATCTCTTGTATATCAACAAAGAGATGTTTGTGCCCACACATATGATTGCTGGCACCGGTGTCGAGATACCACACCATGTCGCTACTCGAAGTGGCACCTTCATGGGTCATCATGAGAACGCCATCATCTTTTGTCTCGTTTTCACTGATTCGCACTTTCTTCCACTTTCTCCTTGGGTAGCAATTCTTTGCGTAGTGTCCATATTTTCCGCAGTTATAACATTCGACATTTGGACGACATGATCGACCACCTCTTCCATAACCGCGACCTCGACCATGCCAATTCTGTTGGTTTGTTCGTCCTCTTTCTTCACGACCATGATCTCCGCGAGCAGTATTGATACCACGACCACCGTGATCGAGCATCGGTACCGCGAATTTCCACGACACTGTATTAAAAGCGGCTCCTCGCCTCTTCCGCGGTTGTGTCATACATCATCTTGTCTTCCTTGATTGTCATCTTTGTTTGTAAGGCCTCCTCGGGACTTCTTGTTTTTTTTTTTTTCTTTTCGTTGTTCATGCGCTTCAAGAGAACTCGCGAGATCGTCGATGGTCATTTTCTCCAAATCTCTTGACTCCTTGCACATACAACATTCTCAAAATCATCCAATGACAAGAATTTTCTCCACAACTCTTGTATCTGTGAGAGTTTCTCCGCTATGCGTTTGAGTTGATTCACCACCGCTTGCACACGAGTTATACTGGATACGTCTTGACTCCTTCATCTTGATGGTCTCCAATTGACCTCGTAGAGTTTGAAGACGAACTTGCTTTCCGACTTGAACACTTTTGTAAAGTGTCCCGTGCTTCCTTTGAATTGATGCACCAATCTTTCTCAAAACCCGACTCATCTACGGCTTGGAACATGAGGTAGAGCGGTTTTGTCCTTCATTCGCATTTCTTTCAATATCTTCAATTGGTTTGTTGTGGAGGAACGTAACTTCGCCTCATTAAAACCGGTTTCAACTACGTCCCACGCGTCTTGTGCTCGGAGTAAGGCACGCATTTGAATACTCCAGTTGTCGTAGTTCGTCTTGGTAAGTCGTGGCAGTGGTATTTGCCCCGACATGGTGCTCCCTTGGTTCATCATTGGCTCTGATACCACTTTGATGAAAGTATAATTTTCTAGAGAGAAAATGGACACCAACAAGTATGCTTTTGATAGATTTTTTTTCTCTATGTTTAACAAGAGTACAATACCAATATATATAGTCTCAAGTTAGACTCTTGAAATTCTTAACTCTTAGACTCTTTCTTCAATACCATAAAAGCTAACTCAAATTCCTAGACTCTTAGACTCCATAAAAGCTAATAAAAACAGAATACCAAAAGACTAATTTTTTATGACCATTCAAATTTCTGTCCCTAAACAGAATACCAACAGTTGAGTTTAATGCACAACACTACTTACGCTGGCGGCGAGCATCGACAGCTTCAGGCCGCCGCCATGTGCCTTCGGCAGCAAAAACTGCAAGTCTGCCACGGGACGGCAAAACACCTTCTTGTTCGTCGCGATGGCGCTGATCGCGCTCAGCACCGGCGGCATCAAGCCCTGCATCTCATCCTTCGGCGCCGACCAGTTCGATGAAGCAGACCCGAACGAAGCGCACAAGAAATCCTCCTTCTTCAACTGGTTCTTCTTCGCCATAACCTTGGGCATCATGATCAGCATAACCTTCGTAGTTTACATAGAAGATCGCAAGGGTTGGGGCTGGGGCTTCGGCCTGTCCGCCGTCATCAACGTTATCTCTATATTCATCCTTCTATCGCTACCAGCTGCCGAGGGAGCCCCTTCACGCGCTTTCTCCAGGTGGTGGTCGCCGCCTGCTGTAACTACGTCTACGGCGTAAAAGTGAATAACGAGGAAGAGCTCTTCGAGGTGAAGACCAAGGAGTCAGCCATTCACGGCGCGAGGAAACTCCCTCACACAAAGCAGTACAAATTTTTTGACAAGGCGGCTGAGGCAAAGGCTAATGTGGGAGACGGAGAAAGCCGATGGAGACTTTGCACGGTGACGCAGGTGGAGGAATTCAAGTCCTTCATACGAATCCTCCCAATCTGGCTCACCACCATCGCCTTTCCGCTTGCTTTCGCCCAGATCAACTTCTTCGTAGACCAAGCCTTAGTAATGGACCGCCGGCTCTCGGACCACTTCGTTGTCCCGGCCGGCTCCGTGGCTGTCTTCGCCACAGTGAGTTCTCTGACTTTTATTCCCTTATACGAGAGATTTATCGTCCCCCTCTTCAGAAGCGTCACTGGCCACCCGCAGGGCCTCCTCGCTTCAACGCGTAGGGATCGGGCTGTTCATCACCATCCCAACCTTCGCCGTCGCCGCGCTCGTCGAGCACCATCGAAGAAGCTCTGCTCATAATTCGAATACCCTGAGCTTTTGGTGGCTGTTTCCGCAGTACTTTCTTCTGGGGATCTCCGAGGTGTTCACCTACGTTGGCCAATTGGAGTTCTTTTACTATGAGGCGACGGATGGGACGAGGAGTCTGAGCAGCGCCCTCTTCCTGAGTGCGAATGGAGTGGGGAGCTGGTTAAGTACGTTGCTTGTGAAGACTGTGGCGAGAGAAACAGGAGGCATGGGAAGAGGGTGGCTTAGGAGAGACCTTAACCGGAGTAAACTGGATTACTTTTACTGGATTGTTTGTGGGATTAATGCTGTGAACTTCTGTATTTTTTATGTGGTGGTAACTAAGTTTTATAAGGGGAATGGTGCTTCCTCAACAAATAACAACGATGAAGAAGCTGTGTCAAATGCGTAGACGATGGAGACGGGAGAGGACGTTTCGACGTTGAAGCGTTGATCCATTGGCCCTAAACCTAGGCTTCTTTTAGGAGATGAGCAAGGAAGCATAAATTTTTCGGGATTTTATTTTTTTATATGGAGAGTGTAAATCATATACATATATTTATATGACAAATCTATATCTGTTCAGGTAAAATTCCCCAGAATAGCTTCTATGGCTACAGTTGAGTTTGAGGGTAGGTCTACGATAAGTTGGATAAATTATTTATATATAATATAACTAAAGTTTTTCATAATTAACTAATCAAATTGATTAGAACATTTTAAGAAATAATCAATTGATAAATTTATAAATTTTGAACAACTTAGTGCTCTATTTATTTATGATTATGAATAATATCATTTTGAGGAATATGAGAGGCATGTTAGAAAGCTTGCTAAGACTTATTAATAAGAACATTTAAGACTTGAATAAATGCTCTTTTAAGTAGGTTCATTTAGAAGCTCATCAAACCTTGTTCTTTACTTTATTTAATTGCTTTTGATTAAGAACCTGAGCTATATTAATAGTCATTAAATTAGTTTTTATTTAGTATTTTGTTTAGCTAAAGCCTCACTTTAACTAATAAGTTGATCGATGCTGTTGCAAATCAATAAACTTGATAAAGCTCATTTAGTTAGACATAATATTAGTCTATAGTATAGTGTTATGCCTCGTGACAACCTTTTTTTAGTAGAACATAAATTATAATAGAGTCTAGTGATAAGAATAAAATTTTATTGAATTTCATGTATTTAATATATATTTTTTATGTTTAATTAATGATAAGTTATAGTTTATTTTCATTATTTTGAGTATTTTTGATAGGAACTTCTCATTTAAGACAAAAAAAGAAACTTAATAGTTTCAAGGGTTGCACCTAAGCGATGTGCAATGCACACCACAACACCAATATTGAAGAAATTGAGTACAGACATAGAATCCTATGTTGTGGTGTTGGATGACCAACATCGAGTTGTTGTAATTGCCAAATATTTGAACCTTAAGATAGTAAACTCAGTGTCTTGATAGAGCAACATTTGCAAAAAAAAAGACCAAGGAAACCTAAAAATGCATGATGATAACCATAGCACCTTGGTATAAATGACTAATGCTACGGTGTATCTTTTTATGCAAAAGATAAAAAAAGTTTAGTGTTATAGCATTACACGCTACATCGACAAATGCAATTTCGGACAATTTTAGTCATCAGTTTTGGGAGTTACAAAGGCAATTTTGATAGTACTTTGAGAGGTCATGTGTAGTAACCGAGAGGGGATGTAGCATGTATGATACATCTTTATCTACATTGAGAGAGGATTTTCATGAGTGTGTTTCTAGTGTTAGTTGGTCAAAGAGTGTGAGTGTGAGATTGACTTGGAGAAAAAGTTGGTCTAAAAGAAGATTCATGTAGAGGCAACAATAGAATTAAGAAAGAGCTAAGACTTAATTATGTATTTTATCTTTCCTTAATTATTAATGATGTCCTTCTATAATTATAAAATATAAATGTTCTCTCTTCTTTTAAATGAATAGTTTTTTGTACCTAAATTTATGGTATCTTGTATTATTTTTTTATGAATAATGTATTGTAAAGTTTAAAGTAAAGTTTTGTGTTGTGATTATTATATTATTTTTTCTTCTAGTACTTAATTAAATTGTAATTTAGCAATTACAAATTAAAATCAAGTATGATCGGATATAAGAAGAGTCCTAGAAAAATAATTTGTAAATAAGTATTTTAAATATACATAAATAATATTTGAGGACTTGCAATCATATAAGAAATAAGAAAAATGCAATCACTTATATTAATTAATATATAGTAATATAGCTAATTAATTACAGTGATGTGGTGTTTGCTTTCGAATTCATGTGTAGGGGGGACACCATGTAGATCTGAGGGTATACTTATTGAGGTGATCAATCATTGAGGAATATTCATCCGAAAGATATAAATCACTATCAAATGGACCTAATCACCCAATAAGGATTGACCTCACTTTTGGAGTGAGCTCTTAACCTCCTCTTCTTAACTTAGGACTCTTCTAGACACTAAGATTTCCTTAGTCATAAGACATTCTAGTGATTAGGTGAACACTAACCCAAGCCAGAGACTTAGAAGTGTTAATCATAAGATTAGGCTATGCCTTAGGGTTTAAGGAAATCACCTATCCCATAGCCTAAACCCAATCTAGATACACTTTCTCAAATCAAACCCAAACTCAATTCTCAAACCAAATCTCAAATTCAAATTCAAATTCCAAATCTAATTTCAAAATTTGACTCCAAATGATTGAAACCCAAAATCATCCTAAAACCCCTTCCTAAGCCATATGAACCACATTCATAAGCTTAGCCAAAACTCTCCTTAAATCAAATCAAACTCAATTGATCTCTTTATGAATCAATTATTCCTTCATTTATATTCACAAATATAAATGAAATCCAAATTCAAATGACTAAAACTATATCAAAAATCAAATCCAAACTCAAATCTAAACCCTTTAAGCCAATTCTTTGGACTTAGCCAAATTTTATCCAGACCAAGTCAAAACCAATGAATTTTATCTTGAATCAATCATTCATTCAATTATCTACCTAAATATAAATGAAACCTACAATCATCAAATCAAATCGAAACCAACCCAAGTTAAACCCAAGCTAGCCCTTTTGACTTGAAAATTTCAAATGAGCCAAAATCCCTTAGACTCCAAATTGATTGTCGTTGAATTTATATTTCAATCTTGGGCTCATATATAAGTTCAACTAAACTCGAATCAAACCAAAACCAAACCAATTGACCCACTTAGGTCCACTTGACCCAAAGTGAGCTAAAGGACCCATTTGAGCCAACTTCTAATCCAACCCAAATTGGATTGAACTAAGCTCACCAAAATCTTTCACCATGATTGTTGATCACCCTAGGATGATTAATTGCAATCAATTGAGCCAAACCAAGCCCAATTGGCCATTTGATCCAAATTGACCTAAATTAGCCTAAAATACTAAATCAAGTCAAATCATGATCTAACCCAAATTGATTGCAAAATTGGCTCAAGTTCATTCCAAATTGATTATGAACTTTAAGAAAGCCATAATTAAACTCAATTTGATCAATCGAGCCCAATTGGTCAACTTGACCCAAACCTAAATTAAATTGGCCTAAAGGGTCAATTTAGCCTAAATCAAATTAAATCCAATTCAAACAAGACCATATTCATCTTCAATTAGCCAATTGAACATGAATCAACCCATATCCAAGCTAATTTGGCTTTTTTGGTCAAATGGGTCAATTGACCCAAAATGAGTCATATGACCCAAATTGTCAAATCCCTTGAAACCAAGCTAAAACCCATTGGTTGATCAAACGACCCAAACCCATTTGGGATCACTAAAACAAACCCAACCCATTTAAACCCCTCATGAATCCTCCCCATATAGGATTCCACCCAACCTCATTTAATTCCCCATCACATGCACTTAACTCATCCCCAACATTTGCATTGAATAAATCGATCATATGATAGAAGAGAGACTTTGGAGCAAAAATCAAAGTCCTCAATCAATCCATCATCCCAACCACCCTAGCAAGATGGCAATCAATTTGGAGCCAACAAATTTAAAAAATAATGAATTTTTGGCCATTATAAAAGGAGGGGGAGATGAGGCTTGAGCTTTCTTGCTACCACCACCATTCAGCCCCCAAAAGCTCCCTAAAGCAAAAAAGGAACCCATCCCCCAATTCTTTGAGCCATTTTGAGCTCAAAACACAATAATTGCTCTTCTGAGAGGCAACGTAAACATCTGAGAAGACAATTTCAAGGGAGGCAAGGGCTAAAGATCACTCCAAAGCTTCCTCACATACCCAGAGTTCTCAAATCTTCACCGCCAATGAAAATCATCCTCGATGAGGTAAATTTCATCAAACTTTGCCTTAGATTTCACATATTTGTATTAATTTTCTCGATTTTAGAATTTCCTGATAATCCAACATTTTTATTTTAAATCATCTCAATTAGAAAATAGAATTTTTTTGGGTGCAAATCGGTGTGAAAATGGGTCTATTTGGACAAGTTTTGGCTTAGAAACTCTCTTTTTTTTCCAAAAATACTCCTGAAAATACTATTCATCACCGGCAGCTCACAGCCACCGTCCGATCCCGTCACGGACGCCGATCGCTGGATCACGCTGATGGCCTTCGATCGCGCGTGATGTAACTGACCGTCGACATTTATGATCGGACGCGATCCGACAGCTCGCGATTCGAGCATAGCTCGAACGATATGGACCGTCGATCGAGGTTCGCGACGGACGGCCGATCAATGCATCGCGGAGATCCTCGCCTGATCGCAAACCGACCGATCATCTGACGGCGATCAATGGTTCAAGCGAGCGGGTCGTCTCTTCCTCCCAAATGCATTTCCTTTTTTAGTAAAAATAAAAAATAATAATAATAATAAAACTTCAAAATTCAAAATAAAATATTTAATCAAAAATTACAAACAAGGGCTTGTTGGATTCATCTTTTCGAGAGGAATCCAACAGACCCAAAATCCTCGAATTTTCTTGAGTATTGTGAGCTTAATTTGAGTTTTAGTGAAAATCAAATTCCATTAATTGAACCAAAAATATAAGTTAGATTAAGTTGAAATTTTAAAAGATTGAAATTAAACTTAGAACCTACCATAAAATTTCAAGTAAAAAGAACTTTTGTATTAATAGAAATTAAATTTTAAAGTTCAGATTATCCATTTTAATAAAATAAATTAAATAAAAATTCAAAAAAAAATTTACAAAAATCTTCAAAATGGCTTAAATCACTTCAATTGATATCTAGGACTCTTAAGAAAATAATGTGATCTTCTGAATCTTAATGAACCCTAAATAAACACTTATGATTAGAGTTTAATCAATTAAGGAGTTAATTAAAATATAATCTAAAAATAATTTAAATATTAAATCAAAATCAAAAATGAAATGACACTTAAGAAAATATTAATCAAACCTCAAATCAGAAAAATTTCATCTATATAGGAGATTAAATTAAATATGATTAAACCTGTTTAGGTTAATAAAACTCAATCAAAAGATTAAATCTTAAATCAAACCCAAAATCCAACAAATTTAGGAAACTTTAATCATTTGATACTAATCGAATTAAACCAAATAAAATTAAAGTAAACTTATTTAATATATGATTAAATCACATCCATTTGGAATAAGATAATAAATTAACTAATAAATCTTTCAACTGAATAACTAAATCAAACATGTTAATAAAATCAAACAAATATAACAAATGAATCAAATCAAATAAAACTCTAATCATAAATAATCAAACTTAATTGAAATGAAATAAATAATTAAATCTTAATAACAATGATGGTAATAACAATAATCCTTTCATCAAAATCAAACTTAAAGAAAATACTAACTTAAACCAAATCTCACATGTAAATTAAGTCAATAATCTCTAATTAAACAAACCCTCAATTAATCTAATGATTTAAAAATTTAATTATCCTTAATCAAACTTAATTAATCAAACATTTGATTAATGCAAACTTAACAAATTAATCATCACCTTAATTAATCAAATTAATAAATTTAATTTTAATCTAAAATTAAGCTTAATCAAGCAATTAAATATAATAATCACACCTCTCAAGTAAAACCAATTAAGTTAATCAAAAATCAAATTAAACCTAAACTTAATCAAACATAATTAAGATACAAATGCTAATCAAAACCTAAATTAAACCTAAATCAATATTAATCTCACTAAACAAAACTCTTAATTAATCTAATAATTTAAACAAACTAATTAAGTTAATCAAATTAAAAACATTAAACTTAAGTTTAATCAATCAAAATGCAATTAAATACTAACCAAAACTTAAATTAAACCTAAACCATTAAGTCATTAATTACATCATTAGTCTAAACAAATATGAAACCAAATTGAAAATTAAACAAATCTTTATAATTAACATAAATACACTTCTTAATTAAATTAATCACATAATCACATTGAACCTAAGCAAACCCATAGACCAATAAAGCTAATCAAATCAAATTAAATCAAATTAAACTAAATTAAGAAAGACTCTCATCAATTTAATATGTAATCAAATCAAATCTCATTCAACCTACTTAAATAAGATAAACTAATCAACTATCCAATGTATGAAATCAAAATACAAACCAAACTTTGATGAACATGACAAATGGATGTGATTAAAAATAAAATCCTAATTACAAAGAATCAAACCCAATTAAAATCAAAATAAAATCTCAATTAATCTAATTCAATCAAACTATAAATAAATGAACCACAATCAAATTAAATAAACATAAAGTTAAATCACACAACCATGATCAAAGAAAAGTGTTAAATATTAATTCAAAAGGATATTGAATTATCAAGATTCAATTAAATCAAAACATCTAATCTAAAATTAATCAACCAAAAATACATGAACTTAAACAAACTTAAACTTCACTGGATATTAAGGATATTGAATTATCAAGATGCAATTAAACTAAAACTTCTAATCCAAAATCAATCAATCAAATACTTAAACAAACTCAAATTCTAAATTATAAATCAAATCAAGTAAATCAAATCAATTACATAAATTAAAATGGGCTAACTAAGATACGTAAGGATCTTAGTTATATCTTGGGAGTTAGATGTTGAATAGGGTGAGTTCTCTACAAATGGAATTCATTCTACTCTTCATTCTTGAAAACTTAAACATCATTTAACCAAATAAAAGTGAAATAAAATGAAAAGTAAATCATTAAATCATTTAAATTGAAATCACCCAAAGGTAAAATTTAAATTCAAACCCTAAATTGAAACTTAAACTAAAGAAGCCTAGTAAAGTCTTGCTACACAAGCCTTAAGCACACAAATTAGAATACTAAGTCACCACTTCTAGTGCTAAGTTAGGGCGTTGTATGTATGATGTTGTGTTTTGTTTTGTGATGTAATATTTTATATTGCATGTTAAGGTGTATGTTTCGTAGATGGATGCACCATTATTAACCTAATCATATTTTCTGCAGGTTGTGCTTAAGGGGCCGCTATAATAAAAATATAAATGTTTGTATGGTTGTTTAGCCCTAAGTAACCCATGTTAGACGTGGGCTTGGTTACCCATGTGGGTGCTAAGTCCAAATTATTCATATAACTACTTGGGTTGCATTGTGTTTAGCTAACATTTGTTTTCTGGTGTAGCTAGATTTACTTTTCCTATTTTGATGTAATTTTGCATTAGAATTAGGATTAGTGTTATGGGGATTAGATGAGCAAGGGCAAGGCTTAGTCCTTGGGGCACCTTGTGATGCCTTTGGAGCAAATCAAATAAAAAAAAGAGAATGAAGAAATGAAGAAATGAAGAAAAGAAGACCCCCATAGCATGTATTATTTTTTTATAATCCGGGTTGTATAAGGGTAGAGCTACCATCTTTTTTTTTCTCTTTTGGGTGTACCAGAACACCCAATGGCCTTTTATTCTTTTATGATAGTCTATAAAATTATTTGATGTTGTGTTTAGATTGCATATTAGAACAACATGCTTTTCATAGTTTCTTTATGATTGATGCTTGAATGTGTATTTGGATGCTAGGCTCTTAGGATAAAATTAATTTTTCTACCCCAATTAACAACTCATAACTAAAATTTTAAAATAACTCATAACCTCACATAAAAGCCTAGGAATTAAATCAAGATAATAAAAAAATTTTAGCAACCCCTTAGTTGGATGAATGAATGTATAATATCATGCATGTCATATTCTTCCACTCTTATTAAGAGGGGGCTTCCATCTTGCAGAGAATCAAGGCTTAACCTATGAGAGAGCCTTTGGTGGAAGACACCCCTTTCTCTCTGATTTGGCCCATAATCAAATTCTCATGCATTTAGGCATACAAAATCCCATAACTGTCAAAATAAAAGTCCAAAAGAATCAAATAAATTTGATAAAATTTGCATTTAGATTAAGTCATGGATTCATACCACTCATGCTCTAGCCTCTTAGGGAGTGAGTCTAAGGACTTAGTTTTCTTTCTAAATGAACAATAGCCTAGCCATCTTGCAAAGCATAAGACTTGCCTACATGGATTTAAAGTGTAGGAGGAGTTAGCTGCCACTCTGCAAGTCCAAGAAATGTGATTTATTCTCTCTTATGGAGGTAAATCATATACCCATTTTTTTTCTTAGATTTAGGTTGTGCCTTTGTTTTGTACCAAGGCTCCTTAGTTTAGAATCAGGTAGCTTTCTTTGGCTACAAGCATAAATCCTCATCTCTTAGGCATTTCCATAATCTTATGTTATGGAATTATAAGCCCTAGTAATCTAATAAAATGTCAACTCAAATAATTAACTCTCTTCAATTTCAAAAATATAAAGCCCAACTATAAGGTAGATTGGAATGCTCATTAGGCTTCCTAGTATCATGAGCATTTCCTACTTTCTCCCTTTGGATTCCAAAAATAAGTCTTCTCCTTGATCTATCCCATTTGATTTTCTAAAATAGCCAATCCTTTGATAGTCTTAACCTTGAAATCTACCCTACTTTAATCGAGAGTATTCTTAAAGAATTCCCATTCCTTAGGATGTAATTAACTATGAGGGGCTTGCCTCCATAGGAACTTAATGAACCTTAAAATAAACCCTACTTTACTTTTTTGTGTAAAGTAGGGGAAAGATCTCAGCATTTTTGAAGACCCATCATGCCTTAGAGAGTCCTTATTAGTGGTGATTAGGTCCATTATAGGGTGGTGATTTCTATCTTTAGGATGATACATCATTCCTTAATGTAATTCATCATTTTAAGTACTACCTAAGATATAGTGTCCCACATCCCAAAATAAACACCATAGACTCCTAAGGCATGGTGGGTCTTCGAGTATACCAGATATTTTTTCCCTACATTATATGAATGAATAAAGTAGGGTTTACATTAAATTGGGTTTAAAGTTTCCTATGGGGGCAAGCCTCTATAGTTAATTACATCATAAGGAAGGTGAGTTCTTTAGGAATACTCTAGATTAAAGTAAATAGTTATTGTCTCCAAAGATTTCAAAGATAGGACTATCAATTAATTAGTTATATTTGGAAAATCAATAGGGATAGATTTAGAGGAGAGACTTATTATCAAGGCAAAAGGAGATGAGTAGGGAATGCTCATGATACTAAGAAACCTAGTGAGCATTCCAACATATTCTATGGTTAGGCTTTATATATTTAAAACTGAGAAGAATTATTTATTTGAGTTGACTTTTATTAGAAGATTAGGACTTATAATCCCACAATATAAGATTATAGAAATACCTAAGAGGTGAGAATTTGTGCTTGTATCCTGAGGAAAACAACAATCTCAGATCTTAAATCTATAGAGCTTTAGCGAGGGCCAAAGTTTGCCCTAAATCTAAGCAAAGATGGGTATATGGTTTACCTCCATATGAGAGGGTAAACCACCCGACTATTAGACTTATAATCACCTGGAGTGGCAGCCATCTAACTCTTCTTACATTTTAAAACCATATGATCAGTCATATGTTTTGCAAGATAGTTATTATTATTTAGAAAGAAACTAAAGTCCTTAAACTCACTTAAGAGATTAGAGATATGAGTGATATGAATAAGACTCCTATCTTATCAATTTTATTTTTTGACTCTTCATTCGACACCCACATTTTTTTATATGTCTAAATTCATGTTGAAATGAGTTATGGGCCAAATCAAGAGAGAAGAGGGTGAAGCCTGTCAGTAGGAGTTGCTCTCATAGGTCAAGTGGTTTTCATGCATGCAAGAACAGGGGCCCTCATTTTACAAGAGTGATTCAAGATGATATGCATGATCTTAAGCATACAACATTCAGCTAAGAGATTGTTAAATATTTTAATTATCTTGATTTAATGTCTAGGCTTTAAATGAGGTTATGAGTTATTAGAAAATTTAGTGATGAGTTGTAATTGGGGTAAAAAGTTTATTTTTTTCTAAGAACCTAATCAAATCCAGGCCATACATTAAATCACCATATATGAAGAAACTAGATAAAGATGTGCCATTTATATTATGCAATTATAAACAAAATATCAATCAATTTATAAACCCAACGTGAAAGAATCACGTGGCGGGTTGAGTATTGTCGCCAACCCTAAAAAAGAGAAATAGGCCGAGCTCTACCCTTATACAATGGTTATAGTAAAATATATTTTATAATTTATAAGATGTGTACTTATCTTTAATCTATGTGGAATAAAATAAGATAGAAATATACTCTTTTATGGATTTTTGGACACCATGATCCAGATGTTCTTATTAGAGTGATCATGATTGAGAGAGGTGTACCTCAAAGATAGATGTCACCCCTACAATGGACCTAAACACCTTAATAAAGACTTCTAAGGACAATGGGTCTACATATGTACCAGATTATTCCCACTGCATGGAAAAATAAAGTAGGGTTTATTTTAATTTGGTTTGTTAAGTTCCCTACAGGAAAGCCCATAAGTTACAACCTAAGGAAGGGGATTCCTTAAAATACTCTCGATTAAGGTAAATGATCGTTATCTCCAAATATTTTAATAGGTAGGACTATCAATTGATTAGTTTATTTTTAGCAAATCAAGTGGGATCAGTCAAGAGGATGGAGTTCTTATTGAAGCCAAATGAAGATGACTAGGGGATGTTTATGATACTAGGAATCCTAGTAAACATCCCAAACTATCCTATGGTTGGGCTTTACATTTTTTGAAATTGAATTATTTATTTGAGTTGAAATTTTATTAGAAGTTTAGGGCTTATAATTCCACAGTACAAGGTTATGGAAATGCCTAAGAGGTAAGGATTTATGTTTATGGCCCATAGAAGGAAGAAGCAACCTCGTAACCTAAATCTAGAGAGAGAGCTTTGAGGGCCAAAAGCATAACCTAAATATAAGGCAAAAATGGGTATTTATTTTGCCTCCACAAGAGAGGACAAACCACGACTTCTAGCTTACACTGACCGCCAACTAACTCATCCTATGATTTTAAATTCATGTAGTCTTATATTTATGCAAGATAGTAAGGTTATTTTTATTTAAAAGAGACTAAGTCCTTAAACACACTCCCTAAGAGACTAGATCATGTAAGGGCATGCTTCAAATGACTTAAATCTAATGCAAAATATATTACATCTTATTTTTGTTTTTGGACAATTATTTGACTCAGGTTTATAGGATTTATATGTCTAATGCATGAGAAATTAGATTATGAGCCAAACTCAGTGAGAAGGGGAGATGTGTTTTCACCATGACTCTCAAATGTCAAGCCAAGTTCTTGGCAAAAGTGGAAGCCCTCCAATCAAGAGTGAAATAATATGCTTTTATGCATGATGTTAGAAAAGAAATACTCATCTAGTTAAGGGGTTGCAAATTCTTTTATCTTAATTTTTAGCCTAAGATTTAGGTGAGATTATGAGTTATTTATTTTTAATTTTGAGTTGATTAATTTGGTAGAAAATTTATTTTTCCTTAAGAGCCTAGTAGTCATCCAGGCCATACATCAAAGCAAGGAAGAAACTAAGAAATATGTCATCTTAATGCACAAGCTAAGCAAAATAGAGAATATTTTATAAAGCTAACGCAAAAGAATAAAAGGCCATTTATGGTTGGGCACCACCGCACAAACCCAAAAATAAGTTAGGTAGATGATTTTATAAAGCTAACCCAAAAATGAATTCCTTATAAATGAATTAATTATAATTAAGCAAGAAATTCATGTTATGGGGGTCTTCATTTCTTCTTGTCTTCTTTTTCTTCTTTTGGTTCCTTCTTTTGGATGGTTGGAAGGTGGTTGCTCCAAAGGCTTCACATGGTATATAAGATGTAATCAATGACCAATGTTCATCTAATCTCCCATGACATTCATTCTAAAAATTCTAATTACAAAAAATTACATGAAAATGAAAAGTAAATCTAATAAATAGGGATTAGCTAAACAAACCATATAAATCCCAAGCATGTAAATTGGACTTAGCACCCCACACATGGGTAACCTAGTCCACCTGGCCTATTGGATTATGCTTAGGGTATAAGCACCTGCACAGCAAAAATATTTATATTTTTATTATAGCACCCCTTAAGCACAATCCCCTGTAGAAAATAATGATTAGACTAAATCATCCTACCATTCATTCTATGCACATACACTCTAACATCTAGACTATAAACAATACATCATAAAAGCAAACATCAAAACCTACACCTTAACCTAAAACTAAGTGGTGACTTAGCCTAATAATGTGTGTTCTATTTAAGGTTTGTGTGGTATGCTTAGGCTTTAAGGCTTAGACTTTCTAAGTGTGAAAATGTTCAACTTAGATGGGTGGTTCCATTTAAGTGCTTAGCTGATTTGGGTTGATTTTATTTATGTATTTTGATTTGGTTTAAATGGATTCTATAATTGATTGCTAAGTTGTAAAGAGAGGGAAAAGAGAAGAGAACTCCTCTTTCCTTCCCTACCTTAAGTAATTTCTAAAGCATATTCATATTTGACTTTATTTAATGAATATTTTATTATGTGTTTTAATTAATCCTAGGTTTAGATTTTTCCTAAATAAACTTATTCCAAAAGAAAGGCATTTTAAGATTAAGTAAAGTGAATTAATATCATAAAATGCACATCACTTCATTTCTTTCCCAACATATATAACATGCATATGAATGAATCCTAAGCATATATATATATAATTGGAAATGTTTAGCACACTTTATGATGAATGCTAAGAAATATTACTTAAGAAAATTGGAATGATTTATGATGCATGATTTTCATTAAGTAGAAAAGAGGGGTTTCTTTTATCCATTATTCACATGCACATGTGTATGTATGAAAGGCATAAGTGAGTATGGTGCCATTATTAGAACCAAGGCTGTAAGGTACAAGACTTACTTAGGGATGCTCAAAGAAACCTGTTTTGACTAATATACTACTTTTCTTAAATACATATGCATGTACAAAAAAAATAAATGGAGAAAAGAAGATGCAAAGTTTATGTTTATTTAATTTTTGATTTGTTTATGCAATTTATATGTGTAGATGCAAAGATCCTTCTTATAACATGGAAGAGGATAAGAGTAGATTTTAAACAAGTGTTATGCTCTTTAAAAGAACTATGCACTTTGCCAATCTTATCCAAATCCATGTAAGAGGAAAGAGAGGAAGAAAACATAAGACACACTTTTATATTCAATAGCTTATAAATAAAATAAGTAGCATTCCTTTCAATTTTGATATTTAATTTTTATGAGTTTTGAAAATAATTCTAAATTTAATAGTGATAATCAAGGATGTTATAACTGGACCGCCGGTTACCGTTCACTGCGGAGTGGTCACCGTGGAATTGTTCAAAAAATTACCCCAACAAAGAACTGGGGGAGAGCGGAGAAATCCAGCGGATCAACCAAAGAAGTAGTCTCGGTTCAACAAACCTACTGGTTTAATCTAAAAAATTTAATTTCACCCTCAATTTATGATCTTAAAATTATTCGCATTTTTACAAATCCCAAAGCCACTAGTCCAATAGAGACAAGCTTTGATTCTTGCCCACCTAGTTTAATCATGATAAGTTCATGCTGAGTTTAATGAACTAATTCATCTTCTTATAGAATGTATTTTGATAATTTATTATGCACATTCTCTTTCATTTATTCAACATTTATTTTCTTTTTTATTTAGAATCGAGCCTTCTGAAAGTCAAAATTCTATTTCTTCCCATAATGGTCGCGATAAAATAGATCCAGAATCATTTTAGTGAATCTAGATGTCCTAATGGGGTAGTATAAGTGTTTGTATTGTGGACTAATATACAAGGGTCGAGGTATAAATAGAATGAAGCAACATTTAGCAGGGGTTAAGGGGAACATTGCTCCATGTAAAAATATTTCACATGATATTCGCTTTCAAATGCAAGAAAATTTAAAAGCAATATCTCAAAAGAAGCAAGATACATAAGAGGATAGAGAGAGTGTACATCCTTATAATTAGCATATTATTGAAGAAGAGAGAGGCTCTTACATATCCAAATCACAATCATCAACTACACATGATAAAGAATTACATAAAGTAAAAAAAGAAAAGTAGATGAAATTGATGCTTACTTTGCTCCAAGAATAAATCGGTCACAACCATCACCAAAAGTACATCTAAAGAAGCGAGAGACTACATGACCATTACTAGATATTTTTTTTATATTTGTATTCCATTCACTTTAAATTCATTATTTACTTAGAAAGCTATAGATGCAATACTTGTTATTGGACCGTTATAACTTCCATCATATCATAGGATGAGAATTAATCTATTAAGGGATTACAAATAAGAATGTAAACTTCTAGTTGAATCTTATATGTGTTGTTGGAAGAAAATAGGGTGCACTTTAATGGCTGATAGATGGACAGATGTTAGAAATAGAATATTGATTAACTTTTTAGTTTATTGTCCACAAGGAGTATCTTTTTTAAAATCTATTGATGTTTCTGACATTAAGAAAAATGTTACAACTCTTTATTCTTTATTTATTGAAGTATTTGAGTGGATTGGTCCAAAAATATTGTGCAACTTGTGGCTGATAATGCAACAAATTATAAGAAGGTTGGAGAGTTATTGCATGAAAAGTATGAGAATATTTATTGGTCTCCTTGTGCAGCACATTGCTTGAATTTGATTCTAAAAGATATTGGTAGCTTGCCTCATGTAGTGGATCTTGTTAAGAAGCCATCGAAATAATAATATGAATTTACAATCATATTTTCCTATTATCTTGATTGAGGAAAAGACAAGGGTGGACTAAAATAGTATGTTCAGGAGCTACTCGTTTTGCAAAAACTTTTATTACTTTGAAAAGTGTATATGATCATAAACATGATTTGCAAGCTCTTGCTACAAATAAGCAATATGTGGATTTAAAGTTAGCAAAAACTATTAAATGGAAAGAAGCATCTTCTATCATCATGGATAACAATTTTAGAATGATTGTTTAATCATGTCAAAAAATAAAGACCATTAATAAGATTATTGCAAGTTGTTGATTCAAAAAACCATCTCTCTTGGTTATGTTTATGATGGCATCTATAGAACAAGAAAGGCACTTAAAGGAATGTTTAGAAGTGTTAAAAATTGTATAAGCCATATACTTACATTATTAAGAAAAGATGGGATGAACAACTTCAAGGTAAGGTATCCACTCTACTTATTTCTTAAATCCACATTTTCAATATGATCAAGAGAATTACCAAAAACTAGAATTATGCAAGAATTAATTGAACTTATTGGAAATAAAGATATATGTCCCAAGCCTAAATTGGCAATGAATTAAGTTAAAATATATTGGGATAATTTAGAAAATTTTGGGAAGCCGATTGCACTCACTATGGCCAAAGAAATGCAACCTAGTTAGTGAGTTTTTCATAATTCCATTTATTTTTCATTGTATCTCATTATCTTTTTTACATATTTTTTATTTTTGAAGTTAATTAAAATTTTATATGCAGATGAATGGTGGAAGATGTTTGGTTCTAGTGTTCCTAATTTACAAAATTTGGCTATTAGAATTTTAAGCCAAACTTCATCTTCAGGGTGTGAAAGAAATTGGAGTGCTTTCGAATAAATTCATATAAAAAGAAGAAATAATTTGAAACACCAGAGGTTAAATGATCTTGTCTATGTTCGTTATAATCTTAATTTGAGGAACAAGTATGTTTTTTTTAAAAAAATCTTCTATTATTATGTTATTATTTTTTAAGTTCTTAACATTGATACTTATACAAAATTTTATGTTTATTTGTGGTTTCATCTTAAAAAAATTATGATCCATTGGATTATTTAAGTATTGAGATAATAGATTTTTGGATATTTGATGAAGAATGCACTCATGAATTAAATTATGATGATTTGGAGAATGAAATATATAAAGATGATGTCATTCTTATTATTGAAAGAGTAAATATATCATCCAATATAACAACTAATAGTAAGTTAATTAAATTATACTTATGTTTATTATAAAGATGAATAAATAATTTATTTTATATGTGTGATTTGTAGATATTAATGAGGGTCATATGAAGCAACTGGTGCAACAGATGAAAGATATGAAACACTTGAACATGATATTCTAGAAGCCTTTAGAGTTGACTGGGAGACAAACTTTGGGGAGACAGCTTTTGATGCAGGATCCTTTAAAGAGACAACATTTAGAGATGAATTTTAATATATTTGATTAGAATCTATTTCTTTTGAACTTATTTTAGGATAAATTTTTATATTTGATGTTTTAGTTTTAGAGGCAATTTTTAGCTAAGGAACACAAAAATGATTGATATTATTATAACTTGTTATTTATTAGTTTTAATTATTAAGTGTTCTACATCATAATTTATAATGTCTTTTTCTATAGTTAGTTTAGTTTATATTTTTCTTATATATTTTATATAGTTGATGGCAAATTATTAATTTTATTTTAATTTAAATTCCTTAATAGATAAGCAATTTCTTGAAGCTCTACAATGAGTTATTTCAAAAAATCATCATGGCTACAAGAAAGGTTAGTATTTATATATTAATGCATTTAACTTTAAAATTGCAAGAGATTTTTTTTGTATATGATTTGTATTTTATAATTTATTTCTCTCAAATTACACATATTGTATGATTATTTAATTATTTAAATCTCATTCATATAATTTTAATATTTATTATATCATCGGCCCCTGTTTGACCTTTAAATCTTGAACCTCTCTACTTTTTGGTTCTATGTCCGGTTTTCACAACCTTGGTTATAATAGCCATTTATATTTCTACTTTAGCCAAAATATGCAATTTGACAAAAAAAACATTTCATTTTTATTTTTATTTTTAAAAGATAAGAATGCATGAATTTCATATGACATACACATTTAACATGCTAGGAAAGAGATAAAGTGATGAAAGCAATGTAAATTCACTCACCCTAATTAATTCCTAAAGACAATCCTATGAAATAAGAAAGTTTAAAGAGAATAAAAGTTTGTTTAATGTAATTTTTGTTTTGAATTTGTTTTATGTTTGATTTAGGAAATGTGAAAGAATGTTTTACTAACCCATTTCCCCATGTGTATAACATTTTAGTTTAATCTTTAGATGATTAGATGGTTTTATATTTTGATTAGGTTAAGGTGTTAATTAAGTGTGTTAATTACCCTTGCCTATACTACCTTAGCATATTTAATCAAATAATTATGAGCAATGATATGACATAAAATCACATAAAAGAATTTAAATCGCAATGCACCTAAAAAAAAGGGCCTAATGCATTTGGCTCATGATTAATGATTAAACTAAGGGATTTAAGTTAAGTAATTTCATAATCCTTCTCACATGTGAGTTGGATTTTGATTTCCTCAATGCACTTAGGTTATTGAACACCAAGCATCTACCCAAAGTGAATTAGTTCTCGGAAGGTTTTAGAATTTTATCAAATTAATTAGGTAGGTAATTGGTGGATTAATCCTTAATTAAGTTTGGATTAAGGAAAAAAGATGGGGTTTAAGGAATAGCTTAAGAAAAATATCCCAAAATTATTCTCTAAACTTCTTATTCATTTAAACAAACCTTAATTAGCTCACCCAAGGGATTAAACCTTTGATTGATTACTTAAATTAGGCTAATTAAGAGGGTAATTAGAAATTAATCTAGCAATTTCTCTAATTAAACTATCAATAAATCTCAAGAAAATTGGGAGGTAGAAGTCATCCTATTAATCATACACAAGATGTTTGGAATTAATCAGTGGGGGTAATTAGAGAGTACTTAGTAAAAGCAAATTCCCAAAAACCCAAATCCAAAACTAACACTATTTAAAATTCATTAAATTAAATTTATAATAATATTCTAGATTTAAATATCTTTCATATGCAATTTGTTTCATATTTTTCTGATTTTTCTACACTTAGATATGAATATTTGAAATTTTCTTGATTAATTAAGTAATTTAAATCCCTAATTATATAGTTAATCCCATCGGCGCCACATGGAGGCTAACGCGGCGTGCACTATCCACGTGGCATAGTAAGATTCGATATTTAAGTTGTGACATCATAGCGCCACATCAGCGGCGGTGCTACGTGCTTTCTCCTCATCCTTTCGAACAAGGATCGGGCTGCTAAGGTTAAATCTGTGGTTCTAAAGGAATAAAATGTGGGATCTACGTAGATTTAATCATGATCGTCCATCCAAAATGTGGCGCTATGTGAATAGTGATTAAGCCCTAATTACCTCTTAACTTCATTAAGGGGTGATTACACATGTGAATAGTGATTAATTATTTGGACTCCCTAATCACTATTGAATAGTAAGGAGACCTAGAAGTGGGTTGGAGCCTCCCTCCTATTCCCTTCTCTAATTTTCCTCTCTTTCAATTAAAGTCCTAATGATTAATTAACAAATTAAAACCAAATTAGCTAAATTAGAATTCAAATCATATTAAATCATGCTTGAGCCAAATGGATGGCTTATGGAATTAGGTGGGGACCTCTTTCCCAACCTTTTTCCATTTTGTTTTCAAAAGATAATCAAATTTGATAATTAAGAGAGAGAAAGATGAATTAATGGATTAATCCTTTGATTAAATTAAAATTTTAATTAAATCTGATTTCTCTAATTTATCCTTGGGTAGTTCTTTGGTGTTCAATAACCTAAAGAGAGCTAATGAAATTATGGTTAGCTCACATGTGTGAGAATACTATAAAAGTAATTAAGTGAGTTCCTTAAGCTTAATTATTAAATGATCACGAGCTAATTGCATTAGGCCCCTTTCATTTCATAGAGCATTACTATTTACTTTTCAATTCTTTTGCATATTATATTAGCTCATGATTTTTTAATCAATTATCTTAAGGTAACATAGGTAAGGGTTTAATTAAACAATTTAATCCATGCTTAACTTAACCAATTCATAAAATCAACCTATATGCTTTTCATTAAATCAAATTAATTCACATATGGGGAATGGGATTAGGATTAGCAAATACCTCTTTCTCACATTTCTCTAAATCAAGTTAAACATTAAATCAAAAAAATGACATTTAGAAACTTTGGTTTATTTTAAATAAACTTGTTTGATATAATTATCCTTAGAAATTAGTTGGATTGAATGAAATTACATGCTTGTGTTTCTTTGCTTCTTCCCAATCATATTAAAATATTGTATGCCACTTGTATTCATGAATTCATTTTTTCAAATTAATTAAATGAAAATGGTTTCCTTTATGTCAATTTGCATGTGTTGGCTTAATTAAAAATATGTGTAGCTATTATCACTATTAAATCTCAAATATATTTTCAAAAGTTTATTAATGAATAATAATGTATGTTGTGACATTAGTTATATATATACATAGGAGGTGCATGTGAATATAAGCTTAGTGTATGAAATGAAGTCTTTTTCTTTCATTCATGTATTTATTTGTATAGGTAAGAATGTTAATGGGTATATTAGTCTGAACATCCTGGGGACGCATGACTTTAAGTAGACCCAAGGAGGTTCCTACCTCACTCGCCTAGTGCAGAACAATGTGACGTACTCGTTTGATTTCATTCTTATGTATTTTGACATTAGAATTTGGATAGAGCTTTAATTCATTCACATAAATAAATTAATTTAATTAAATTCTACTTTTGCATGGCTTTCTATTCTTATAGTTGCTTATAGACCCATATGTATTTAAGAATAACTGCATAGTTTGGACATCCGGGATGCATGGCTTTAAGTAACCCCAAGAAAGTTCCTACCTCACTACCCTGGTGCAAAATAATGGTGAAGTACTTGCTTAGAACTTTCATACATTTGAATGTGTATTTGGCTAATGAATGGGAACCCTCTTTTCCTATAAAAAAATCATTTATGCATCTTCCATTTAAGTGTGCCAAAAATATATTGTATGCATAGATGTATCTAGGACTTAATAATATGCATGTTATATATGATAAGAAGAAATAAATAAATATATGTTGTGTAATAGTAATTAATTCCAATTAATCTTATGATGCCTTCTTATTGAATGAGTATATTTAAAGTCAACCTAAACCTAGGACTAATTAAAATATATAATAAGTCATTCACTAAAGAGAATTCATTTAATTAATGCGCTTTAGATGTGACTTAAGGTATGAAAAAAAGAGAGTGGTCCTCTCTTTTCTTCTCTTTATAACACTTAGTTATTAAGTGTAAGCCAAATGAAATAAAAGAAAACATTCAGTAAAACTCATAAATCAATTAACCCATTTAAAATGAAATCAACCCTTTCATAATTAAATCTCTTCATACTTAGAAAATTACTACAAAGCCTAGCTAAGGCATACCACACAAGCCTTAACACATACACCTCAGATTAAGTCACCACTTCTAGCTTTATGTTAGAGTATGGTTTGAGGTATGTTTGGATGTATTATTGTAGACGGATATTAGGATGTATGCCTGTAGCGGTCGTGATTAGCCTAATCATTTTTTTTTGTAAGAGATTGAGCTTAACAGGTGATTAAAAATAAATTTAAATGCTCTCTTTTATAGGTTTCTTAATCCCTAAGCATAATCTAAATTAGGAAAGGTGGATTACCCATGCGTGGTGCTAATTTCAAATTATATATAACTGCTTGGGTTGTATGTTGTGTTTAGCTAACACTTATTTTGCAGGTGTAGTTAGATTTATTTTTTTCTATTTTTAATGTAATTATACATTAGGAATTAGGATTACTGTTATGGGAGATTAGGATGAACGGGGGCTAGAAGGCTTTGTCATGGGAAGTCATCGTGATGCTTTTGAAGCAACCAAATAAAATGAAGAAAGGAAGGATATATGGAAATAAGAAGACCGCCTATAGTATTTATTTATTTATAATTATAATTATTCTTTCATGTGCCGGGTTGTATAAGGGTAGAGCTCGACTACCCATTTCTCTTTCGGGTTGTACGGCGGTACCCTACCAAACCGGCCTGTTATTCTTTCACATTGAGTTTATAAATTGATTGATGCTTTGTTTATAATTATGTAATAGAAATGGTATGAATTTTCTACTTTCTTCATATATGATGATTTAATCGTGGCTGATTGATTAGGCTTTTAAGAAAAAATAAACTTTTTATCCTAATCATAACTCATAACTAAATTTTCTAAAATAACTCATAACCTCATTTAAAGCCTAGGTTTTAAATCAAGATAAATAAAATATTTAGCCACCTCTTAGCCGAATATTGTATGTCTAATATCATGCATGCATCTTCTACCACTCTTGTAAAATGAGGGCCCCCATTCTTGTATGCAGGGAACCGCTTGCTTATGAAAGCAACTCCTACTAATGGGGCTTCACCCTCTTCTTTCTTGATTTGGCCTATAACTTATTTCATCATGCATTTAGGCATATAAAAATCCTATGACTTATGTTAAAATAAAGAGTCAAAATCAAATAAAAATTGAAAAGATTTGCATTAGACTAAGTCATTATTCATATCACTCATGCTCTAGTCTCTTAGGGAGTGGATTTAAGAACTTTAGTTTCTTTCTAAATGATAACAACCTAACCATCTTGCAAAACATATGACTTGACCACATGATTTTAAAATATAGGAGTTAGCTAGCTGTTACTCCAGGCAGTTATAAGTTTAGTAGTCGGGTAGTTTACTCTATCTTGTGGAGGTAAACTATATACCCATTTTCACTTTAGATTTAGGAAGTATTTTGACCCTTGCTGAAGCTCCCTAGATTTAAGATCTGAGGTTGTTGTTTCCCCTTGGGCTACAAGCATAAATACTCACCTCTTAGAGATTTCCATAATATTTTATTATGGAATTATAAGTCATAATCTTCTAATAAAAATCAACTTGAATAAATAATTCTTCCCAAATTTTAAATATATAAAGCCCAACCATAGAATAAGTTGAAGTGCTCACTAGATTTTCTAGTATCATGATCACTAGCTACTCATCTCATTTGGCTTTGATAATAAGTCTCTCATGTTAATAAATCCCACTTGATCTTCTAAATATCACTAATTTATTGATAGTCTTATCTTTAAAATCTTTGGAGACAATAATTGTTTACTTTAATCGAGAGTATTCCTAAGGATGTAATTAATTATGGGGGCTTACCCCCATAGGGAACTTTAGAACCCAGTTTAAATAAACCCTACTTTATTTATCCATGTAAAGTAGGAGAAAATTCTCTGGTATATTCAAAGACCCATCATGCCTTAGGAGTCCTTATTAGGTGATTAGTTCCATCATAGTGTAGTAATTTTTATCTTTCGAGAACTATTCCTTAATGTCATTATGATCACCTAATAAGTACACCTGATCATGGTGTTCCCCCCATACACATAGATTTGAAAATAAACACCACAAATTTTTCTAGTGACTCTATTGGGGAGAAGGTTCCTCTTTCCATCTTTAGTAGACAATTGTTGTCTCCATGCATCAATAGTGGACTTATATTTCATATGATTCCTAGACTATCTCTCATTCTGTTAGCACTTAGCTTATTTCATTCTTAAGCAAAGCAAGCTAACATCCTCTAGGTTTTAGGACCTTGCTCCTTGTAGGTCTTAAAACCCCTATTGGATTCCCCCAATAGGTAATAAATAAATAACATTAACACATGAAAGGAGATGACAAAAATTTAGAACCTCCTTACCTATTCTACAGGCAAGGTTCATCTTAATATTTAACAAAATGAACACTTTTGCAAAATGTCACTTCCAAAAGCACTTTTTAAAATTCACATAACAAAAGATCTTGCACAAAATTCATAAGAAACTTTCAAAAAGCACAAAACTCACATAACCAAACATCATTTAACAATCCTCATGATTATTACATGGAGGTTCTTTTCATAAATCAAAATCATTTTTCAAAAGTATCTTTTTAGCCACCTTCATTCAACATACTCAAATTTGTTGAATGAGGATTTAATTTTCAAAATAAAATCATAGCATAAAATTGAAACTCCACTTAACATATTTCACATATGCTAAAGTTGGAGTTTCTCTCTTTTTCAAAAAGCACACTTTTGGAAATGACCACCTTCATTCAACATACTCAAATTTTATTGAATGAGGATTTTAATTATCAAAAATAAAATCATAGCATAAAATTGAAACTCCACTTAGCATATTTCACATATGCTACAGTTGAAGTTTCCCCTTTTCAAAAGCAATAAATCCACACACAAAATCAAGACATATTTTGAAATCCATTTGACATACCCAAATTTGTCAAATGTGAATTCTTTTGGAAAATCAAACAAGTTGAATTCTATTTGACACACTCACATTTGCCAAATAGGGTTCCTCTTTTCCAAAATTTTGAAAATCAAAATACATTTGGACTTCGTTTCACATACCCAAATTTGTCAAATGAAGGTCCCATTTTCAAAAATCACAAAAATAAATTGAACCCTATCTAACATACCCAAATTTGTTAAATAGGTTTCTATCTTTCAAAAATCATAAATACACTTTACTCCTACTTAACATACCAAATTTGTTAAGTAAGAGTCTCATTTTCAAATCATAACACACTTGATTCATACTTAACATACCAAATTTGTTAAGTAAGAATCCCATTTTCAAATCATTAACACATTTGGTTTTCTACTTAACATACCAAATTTGTTAAGTAGGGATCTCATTTTCAAAAAGCAAATCATAAATACATTTTGACTTCCACTTAACATACAAAATTTGTTAAGTGAGAGTCTTATTTTCAAATCATATCACATTTGGCTCCCACTTAACATACCAAATTTGTTAAGTGAGAGTCTCATTTTCAAAAGTAAATTAAATCACATTTGGCTTTCACATAATATACCATATTTGTTAAGTAAGAGTCTCATTTTCAAACCATATCACATTTGACTTCCACTTAACATACCAAATTTGTTAAGTGAGAGTCTCATTTTCAAATCATAACACATTTGGCTCCCACTTAACATACCAAATTTGTTAAGTGAGAGTCTCATTTTCAAAAGCAAATTAAAACAAACTTTTGTCTCCTACTTAACATACCAAATTTGTTAAGTAAGAACCTCATTTCCAAAAGCAAACAAATATAAATCAAATCACATTTGACCCCCCACTTAACATACCAAATTTGTTAAGTGAGAGTCTCATTTTCAAACACAAATCAAACCACATTTGGTTCTTACTTAACATACCAAATTTGTTAAGTAAGAGCCTTATTTTCAAATCAAACAAACACATATCAAACACATTTGGCCTCTACTTGACATATCAAATTTGTTAAGTAAGAAGCCTCACTTTCAAATCAAATTAACATATATCACGCACATAATCAATCATCACAAGCAAAGATACTTTCACAAAAAATCAAAACCTCTTCTTAGCATACCTAAATTTGCTAAGTAAAGGTTTTTTAAATCAAAATTTTCAAACAAGATACATAATACAAATATCTTCAAAAGTCTCTCTAAATATTTGAATCCTACCCAACCTAGTTAAATTGGTTGAGTATGGGATCTAAATCAAAATCTTATGGAAAGGTCACTCCTCTAAAATTCAATGAACCCCACTTAGAATACCTAAATTTGCTAAGTGTGGGTTCAAATTTCAAATTAAGTATAGAAGTCAAATTAAAGGCAAGCATTAAGCCAAGGGTCTGACTCAAATTATATTTCAACAAATGTTATGATTTTAGTACCAATCAATCTATCTTCCGCTTAGTGCGGATCATGGCTCCTAGCAAGTTCATCTTTTCTTTCCCTTCTGGTGTAGATCTTTCCTTGGATTAGGCCAATCTCACCACCGATGCACTTGATCAATTTTGGTCGGCTTTGAGGTATTACTTGTGAGGGAACCCTCACAATTAGAGGAGGAGGTGGGGGACACCACTCATTTGCTTGTATATCCCATCTCGACTAGTTTCCCTCACGAAGAGGAAGGTGGTGGTTCCACACCCGTCAATGCAATTTCAGCTCCCATTCAATTGTCCATTTATTCCAAAGGGTAGACCATACTAGAGGAATTTAATGTAGTTCAATACCCCAAGGGTTTTGTGCCACCTTCCTTCAAGATCTTTGATGGGGAACCCGCATATATAGCACAGTTGATACAACGCCAAGTTGATGCACGCTTGTTCTTTTGTCCACATCCAGGGGTTGCATTTGATTGGTATGTTGAACTTCCCAACGGTTTAGGGGACTTTTGAGTTGGAGCACCTCTTCATCAAGAGGAAGCTCATCAAAGGGTGTAGCAATCTTGTTGTAGTGACAAAGTTCCCAATGAGTGTTAATTATATTCTCGTGGCACAACTAAGCATGAAATAGAGACACGCCTATCCAACAAAGATGCCATTGATTATGCTCAAGAATATTCATGGCGCCTTCATGCTTAAGGGATTTACCATCCAGACATTTGAGAAACTAATCAACAAAGCATCTCACCTACAAGAGGAAGCAAAATAGTTTCCCTCTCCCGACCAATCATCTCGACCCAAGCCACAGAAGGTGTTTGAGAAGAAGCAAGGATAGTTGTGATGGATGGGAAAGCCAGCCGTGAGTCCAAGATGAGAGACCTTGAGCTCTGGCCTCCTTTACCACCTCCTGCCACCACCTCGCCATCATATCAACCTCCATAAGCCTCAATGGCCTATCCCATACATCAGCCTACCCCTGCAGTTCTATCCTGTTTACCCACTTACTTCTGCTAGATTGAATAAGTCATATTCACTCAAGAGGGAGATAGTTAGGAGAATCTATTAAAGAAACCTGACTTTTAGTTACTAGGGCCCAAGAGGCCAGAGGATGTGCACAAGAGTAATGATCCTAACTATTGCCCCTACCACCACATAATTGATCATGTCTTAAAGGATAGTATTACATTTATAGACTGGCTTGAGCATAGCTATAAGTTAAGTGCCGTAGTCATCCCCATAGAAATACTTATTAGAACAACCTTCCAGTTCTATTAGGATAATTCCTGAGAAAACCTAGGATTCTCTTAATATAAAAGAAGGTTGGGATATTACCTTATCCCGGATCTCTAAGAAAATCATTTCTAAAATTAAGAAATTCTTTCTATAGGTGCCTGAGGCAGCTCAAACCTCTAACACCAAGGATGTTTTGCAAGTTTCCAAAGACAACAAGAAGAAGGTGTAGCGAGCTTAATAGCCCATACTTGCAGATAGTTCAAGATGCAACCACCGTCCGAGTCCAGCACTCCATCCATTATTGCAGCAACTACTTCTTCCTCCACTAGCTCCTCTTCTATCAACAGGAGCATTGTATCAGTGGACAAGGGCATTAAACCCCTTACTCTGCTTACTTTGTTGGATTTATATCATGTACCTCCACCTAAAAAGAAATCAATGAAGAAATCTTTCACTTACATCTTGTCCACTTCTGATACTTTAGATTTTATTCCTCTTGAAAACTCTCCAAGTCTAGAAAGTAATAATGATAGCTCTAGTCATTCTGATTCATTCACTTCTGATTCAGATTCAAACCTTCCTTTTCTAAATTAATTGGGTTCACCTCTTGAGATTGACTTGGAGTCAACTGACTCCGAGGATCCCATAGGAGAAGCTATAGGTATGTCTGATGAAAAGGTAGAACTTTCCACATGTTCATCATTCCAAGAAGTCACTAAAGTCAACCTGCATAGTGGCAAAGTTCTACCTCCTAGGGTAACACCTCTTGATAAGGGTAAACAAGTCATTGGTTATAGTGAGTAGATAACCCCTCCAGAATGCTCTACTAATGAATATGCTTATGGAGGACCAAGTCAGAGTTGATTATAACATCTTAGCACATCTTAGAAAGTTGTCAACTAAGTTAAGCATATATGATGCCCTTATCTTATCTAAAGAGATGAGGGAATCTCTAGTCAAGGCCCTTCTTCACCAAGAGATATGCTTAGCTCAGCTGACTGTTATCGAAGAGGAGTCACATAGCTCAAAGGATATCCTTGGAGTTACATTCAGTAATGAAGACTTGCTTCTAGGAACGATCAAGTATAATCGCTCTCTTTACATCATAGTGAACATTGGTAGATACAGGTTATCAAGAGTTCTGGTTGACCAAGGTGCATCAATTAACATTATGAGTTTAAGAACCCTTGCATACTTGAGCATTGACATCTCCAAACTCCAAAAAGAGAGGATGATGTTGAGAGGATTCAATGAACAAGGTGAGAGGGCCTCAGGCTCCATAGTGTTTCCATTAGAGATAGATGACTAGAAGATTGAAGCCAAGTTCCATATCATAGACTTAGATACATCTTTCAATGCTTTGCTTGGGAAACTATGGATACATGAAATCAACACAGTTCTATCCTCTCTATATCAATGCATAAAGTTCATGAGAGGTGGAATTGAGTCCGCATCAAAGGAGATCTCAAACCATTCAGCTTCATGAGGTCGATATATGAAGATGCAACCTATTTACTTCCCCAAAACTAACAAGTCCATTCTCATGAATCTGGTCAAGATCCCCAAGAGGGACAAAAATAAAGAAAAGAAAAAGAAAAAAAAAAAAGGAAAGAAAAGAAAAAAGAAATAGAAAAAGAAAATAAAAGAGAGCGAGACATGGACTCAGGGGAAGATATAGAGCCTGACATTAGATTCCACCCATAGTTTGTTACTCCATTAACATATGGGTGGGATGACCTCCACGGTGGGATAGTTTAGACCAGGTGGAAAGCCTCCCTATTGGACACTAATAGAGGTCTGCCCAACCACTGAGAACACCTACTATCCACATAGACTTATAATCTAGTTCAGAGGATGAGTCTTATGTGGTTAGCAAACCAGCTCTTCTCAACAGTAGATCCCTTTTGACGTGATGTTAGAGCATGATAGTGATGAATACTGGGCTTCAAAGCAAAGCATAAATGAATCCAAGTCTGCATATGAGACAGTCAGGAGTTAGTTGGGAACCTTAGCTCTAACCCCACTTTCCTCTTATAAAGTTAAGGATAGTTAAGAAGCCCCTAAGTCATCCATAGATGGGAAAAATTCAAAGGTTCTTTTTGGGAGCATCACCCTCAAGTTAGGAAGTTGATGTAGAACTTGTGGATGATTCGAATAAGGATTTAATATAATTGGCTTTTGATTAGTATTCACCTTGTGTTCTTAATTTAGCAAAAAAGGAATTAATCCCACATACTTGGCCTAAACACAGGTCATATTACTTTAAATGTTTATGGGACAACCAAAACAACCATCCTCAATCAAGACCAAGACTAGGATTCGGCATAATGGTCCAGTCGATGATAATAACCATTGCTTCGTCATCACCAATCATTTGGAGACTTATAAGTTCTTTTCAAATCATGCTAACTCATATGAGGAGGTGTGTTTAGAAACTTCAGATGATCCAAATGAGTTTGAAGTCAAAGATGCACCACCAAAGTTCAAAGAGGAGATCAGGTCAACCATCGATGAGCTCAAAGAAATCAACTCAGGAACTGAAGATAATCCACGTCCAACATACATCAGTTCTTTATTGAATGATACTGAAACCAATGACTTAGTTAGGCTATTGACTAAGTTTAAGGGCTGCTTTGCATGGAGTTTCAAAAAATATCTGGTTTATCTCCTGAAGTGGCAGTCCACAAACTAGAAATAGAGCCTAGTGCTAACCCTATCAAGCAAGCACCTAAATGCATGCGATTAGACGATGAATAACAGGTCATTTCTGAAATCAAAAAATTGATCGATGTTGGCTTTATCAGGGAAGAAAAATATCCTACCTGGTTGGCCAGTGTCATTCCAGTTAAGAAGAAGAATGGTCAAAATCGCATATGCATTGATTTTAAGGATCTGAATAAGGCATGTCCAAAAGATGAATTTTTACTACAAATACCAGAACTAATGGTTGACATTGTCTCATCTCATGCATTATTCTCTTTTATGGATGGCTCATCTGGCTATAATCAAATAAAGATGGCCCCTGAGGATGAAAGAAATACTACATTTTGAACTCTAACCGAAATCTTTTGCTATAGGGTCATGCCTTTCAGCCTTAAAATGCGGTTACTACAAAGAGTAATGACTCATCTTTGATGAACTCACTCATCATCAAGTTGAATGTTATGTCAATGATCTTGTAGTCAAGAGTAAAAAAAAAGAAGACCATCTCTTTAACTTGAGAGTAGTATTCGAACGGTTAAGATAATTTAACCTTATAATGAATCTCCTGAAGTGTGCATTCAGAGTAGCTTTAGGGAAATTCCTTGGGTTTATTCTCTGACACGGAGAATAGAAATTGATCGAGAGAAGATCAAGGTGATATTAGAAATGCCACCCCCTAAAAGTCTAACTCAACTCAGATCATTTCAAGGCGGCGATGCTTCATTTCAAACATATCAGGAAGATGCCAATCATTCTCGACACTTGTCAAAAAGGATGCTAAATTCATGTCGGATGATAAGTATCAGCATGCCTTCGAAGACATCAAGCACTACCTGATGACATCGCCAGTTATAATAACTCCTATATCGGTCAAGCTGCTCATAATATATGTTGCTGCATTAGATGACTACTTTGGTGCTTTTGGCCCAAACCAATGATGAATGGAAAGAAAATGCACTATACTATCTCAGTCATCATCTAATCCCTACTGAGGCAATCTACCCACCTATTGAAAAAAAACTTTCTAGCTTTAATCTTTGCATCCCATAAGCTACGACATTACATGATTTCTCATGAACCTAATCTCCAAGATCAAACCACTGTAATATCTCATGAACCGCTATCGGATGATTGGTGTGTTGGTCCATGATTTTATCACAGTTTGACATCACTTTTGTATCCCTCCATGTGGTGAAAGGATAAGCACTAGCAGATTTCTTAGCAACACACCCACTTCTTGCTTATTCCATGCTTAATGATGACCTCCCCTATGAATAAACCATGAACTTAGGGGACACTAGTATTCATCACTGGGAGATGTATTTTGATGGTGCAACTTCCTTTTAAAAGGGAAAAGAACCATGATCTACTCTTCCAGGAAAGGCAGGGGTAGGAATAGTTCTACTAATTTCGGACCATTATGCGATGAGATTCTCATATCATCTGTCCAATCTATGCACCAACAATGAAGCCAAATATGAGGCTCTAATTCTCGATCTAGAGTTATCCATTACACAATGCTCAAGAGCATTAACTACTTCGAGGATTCTCAATTAATTATCAACTAAATTATTCGATCTTATAAAGTGCAAAAGCCTAAGCTCCATCATTACCATAAGTATACTATGGAGTTATTAGATCAAATCTCAGAGGTTACCATCTACAAGATTCCTTAAGGAGAGAATGCAGTAGCGAATGCATTAGCCAAGCATGCCAAAGAGTTAATGTATTCGGAAGATGAGTCCATACCAATAAGGGTCCAAAATAGACAAGTCTTGTCCATTATTGATGTCAAACTCATCGAGAAACTCTCTTGAAGGGAGGTTATCATTGCCAAAAGGGCAATGAGTCGATTGGAGGCAACCATTCATGGATTATCTAAATATAGGCAAACTACCTCAAGAGAAGTCATTAGCCCATCAGGTGAAGAAAAGAGCCCTTTCATATGCTCTTGTGGATGGCACCTTGCACTGGAGGTCCTTTGATCATATGTAGTTACGATGTTTGGATAAACATGAAGCCCATAAGATCATCGAGGTACACTCGTGTTTATGCAAAGTGCATCAATCACAATATGAAAGCCAAGATCAAGAGACTAGGATACTCGCCTTGATGATCACAGACCGCATGGATGTAGCTAGGAGATGCCACCAATGTCATGTGCATAGTGTGTTCTTACACCAACCACCTAACATTACATCCTATATTGGCCACATGGTCATTCAGATGTTGGGGTACCAACATAGGGTCTGATTGATCCTCCTTCTTCCAAGGGTCACCGGTTCATTCTAGCTGCCACCGACTACTTTTCAAAGTGGGCAAAGGCAATCCCACTCAGAGAGGTCACAGCTCAGCATGTGCTCTAGTTTTTCAATAACCATATCGTATATAGGTTCGGGGTACCTCGATGAATTATATCTGATAATGGTACTACATTCAAGAGCACTAAAATCAACAGCTTTGCCCAAAAATACAGCATTGATTGGATATACTCCACCATCTACTACCCGAGGGAAAATGGCTTAGCAAAAGCCTTCAACAAAACTCTCATCCGAATTTTAAAGAAGACACTCGACGATAATAAGTGGCAGTGACATGAGGAGTTAGTTGAAGCCTTATGGGCTTACCGCACCACATACAACACTCCAACTCAATCTACCCCATTCTCCTTAGTGTATGGGTCTGAAGCTGTTCTACCATTAGAAGTACAACTCCCATCATTAAGGATAGTTATGGGTAGTAAAATCACAACGGAGTAGAATGCCAAGTTACGGTTAGAAGAGCTCGAAGGTTCCGAGGAGAGACGCCTCCGGGCATGCCAGAACCTCGAGCTGCACAAACCCAAAATGATTCAAGCTCATAACAAGTTGGTCCATCCTAGAGCTTTTCAAGTAGGAGAGCTTGTTTTAGTTCTAAGGAGACCAATTATTGCCCATGGAAAGATGGGACGCAAGTTTGAACCCACTTGGGAAGGCCTTTTTTTCCATAGAGAAGGCCTACCAAGGAGGATCTTATCAGCTCATAAATTGTAAGGGGGAGCACCCAATGCTTCCAATCAATAGGCTCAACCTAAAGAAATACTATCCATAAATCTTATTTGAAAATAATTATCAAAAAAACTTCTCTTCATCTCAAATCCCATCTCTTCATATTGGTTAGAAATACCTTTGCTTGTGAATCCACCATGATGTGTTTAGGGTAAGTATAAGGAACCCAAGCAACATTCTATCCTTTAGTAACACAATACCAATATAAACTACACACAACCACACATAAAATAAACATATATCTTTTGTCTCGGACTATTTTGATGTGGGATAAAGCCCTGTGGCTCACTCATAGTCTAGGTGATGACATGCTACCTTGCTAGTGTCACCCTGGTTACTTAACAAGAGGATGTAAGTCTACTAGCTTTCTTCCTAACTTGACCATTACAAACCAATGAGTGCCTTGTTAGTTTGGTAGGCCTTACTACACAACCTGTAAGCTACCCCATGTTGCCTTTATTTAAGAGGATGTAAGCCTACACACTTTCTTCTTGAACTGGCCATCATGAACTAATTGGGTTGAGTATATTTGAGGTTTAGGATAAGTCCCCTAGTGGCTCCTTTCTTCCTTACTACTTTAAGTCTCAGTCTAGTCCTTACATGGGGCTCCCACTTGTAGTGCCCTAGGTTGAGCATGTCCCACCGATGACGACTATCTCGATGATCATTTTGTTGTGAAGATGTAAGTCTACAAGCCTTCTTCTCAAATTGATTTA